>UCOM01000263.1:0-100353 GCA_900474385.1 Ormyrus pomaceus
TTCAAGCGAAATCAACACCTAGACCCGAAAACTACGTATTTCGGAACGTTCCGCAACTCAACGTAATTTTCACGCATCTCGGAACGCTCTGAAAATCGGGCGCCGAGTTTCGGAATACGCCCAATAAAACAACGACGAGGACACTCGGCAAACATTGTTCCCACCCGCGCATCGGCGTCATCTGGAAGTAAAAGTCCGATCTCGCCCCTGCGGAGAGTCTGCGGGGCAAAAAACTCTGATATGCGCGCGCTCTCGCGTCACGCGGTCCGGTCGATACCTTCCTTTCTAGCGCATAATTTCCTGATTCATCGTCATATGACTCGGGCAGCGAGAGAGACAGAGCTACAGGGGATTCGCGCGTGCAGTGCAGAACGACGGGAATGGAGGTTGTTACTTGACCGCCCGAAGGCTCTCTAACCTTTTCACGAACAGATTTCGGTGCTCTACTGGTGTATACCCACTGACAAATACAAGAGCCTCGGGTGCCTGACAATGTGCAGCTTGAAGATCTGCTCGTTTTTCACGGCTCCGTGCACTATCTATTGCTGATGGCTCTGTCGAAAATCGAATTACGATCATTTGAGACGTGATTTTCTGCTGTAAGTTGCGTGAAAGCATCAAGATTTTCGATGATTTTCTGCTTTTTGTGCGAGGACGAAGGGTGGTTGACTAAAGTGCTACTTTCTTACAGGTGGTTTTTGATGCAAGCACAAGGCTTAATTACCTGAAACATGGAAAGCTCTGCAGCCCAGGCAGCTACTCCTATTGACAGCTTATCCCTTGCATTAGTACAATGCTTTGCCATTATATTGTGCGGGTAAGTTTTATTGTTGTTATTGAAACCGGTTATGCAAGGATTGATTGTTTGTTTATTTATTCATTAATGTTTTTATTTTCACTTCAGGTACATTGCAGGAAGACTGGAAGTAATTACAAAAGCAGAGGCAAATGGTCTGAATACTTTTGTTGGAACGTTTTCTCTGCCAGCATTGATTTTTTTATCTATGGCTAAATTGGATTTCTCAATTGTTAATTGGAAGTTTTTATTAGCAGTGTTTACAGCAAAGAGTTTAGTTTTTTTTGTTGTTTTAATAGTCTCGATTATAAGTACTAAACCTTCCAATTATGGACGATCTGCCCTTTTTGCTATATTTACTACCCAGAGTAATGATTTTGCTATCGGATATCCCATGAGTGAGTATTAAACTAAATAATTTGTTATTGTTTGCACAAACACTCAAAATTTTACAAGTAATTTTCTTTTTAGTTAATGCTTTATATGGTGCAACTCATCCAGAGTATTCAGCCTACTTGTATTTAATGGCTCCAATATCATTAGTAGCATTGAACCCAATTGGCTTTGTGTTTTTAGAAGTGGCAAAACGCCGTCAAGGAGAAGAAAATCGATCAGATAGCAGTAATTTGGATATGTTGAAAGCAATTGCCAAAGGGATAGCATTGAATCCCGTACTTTTAATGACCATTTTAGGAATAATAGGAAATCTTATTTTTAGTCATAATCTTCCAGCCATGATTCAAGTAATATTAGAAGTGCTTGGAAATGCTTTTTCTGCATCAGCTTTATTTTTGCTTGGCCTAATGATGGTTGGAAAAATTCACAAACTGAAAGGGGCTGCATTAGTTATACCAGGAATCCTTATTTCTATAAAACTTTTAGTCCTTCCATTAATAATCAGAGAAACGATAGTCTTTTTAAGTGCTGGAGAGAATTCTACAGATACATCAGATTTGAGTACTTTTGGTTTTCTTTATGGAACAATTCCCACAGCTCCTGCTCTATTTATTTTTACACTTCGATATAATATTGATATAGACTTAATTGCATCTGCTATGGTAGTTTGCACATTCTTGTCTGCACCATTAATGTTTATATCAGCAAAATTAATTGATGCTATTGGAAATGGAGTATCTCCATCAGATTATGCCAAAGAACTAAAAGCTTTTTCTTTTGATACCAGTACAGCATCAGTTGTTGCCTGCATTTGGCTAGTTATTTGTTTCATTGTAATAAAAAAAAGAAGCCTTAAAAGTGCTACACATAAATGCACGTTTTGCTTGATAATATCTCAGGTAAACTATAAATTAAATATTAAAATCTTATATTTTCTTTATTATGTTATTAGTAATTTACCTTTCTTATTTAGCTTTTAACTGGAGTGGGTGTCATTATATGGACAAAACTAGATGCCAAAAGTTTTGGAACTTTTTTATGGTATGGAAATATAAATATCAATAAATTTTTTAATTTATTAATACACTAAAAATTATGAATTATCATTTTTGTTGACAGGTATATGCAATTTACTTTCATAACTACTGGAATTTATGCTAGTCGTTTTTGGACAGGAGCTATTGCAATTACTCTCTTATTTTTGAGTTGTCAAACTGTTGCTTTTGTAGAAAACTTACAGAAATAGTTTTTCTGTGTATGTTGGGGGTCAGTATTTGTTACTACAAATTTATTATAATATATTTAAATCAAGTAAATAAAAAAAAAAAATTTATTTTCTAGGATGCCAATCATTATTGTTACTATAATGTGTTTATCAGTTTCTCCAACTGTGTCAATAGACACTGAACTCAAAAATCCAAATTTCCAGTTTGGCAGAGTTCATGTGGCTGTATCTATTCTTGTATTACTTTTTTGTTTTGTTGGTAAGCATACACATTTTTTAATGATTTTATAAAAATATAATAAGAAAATTTTGTATTAATTCATAAAATCTGAAAATAAATTTTAATAATTTCTTTTATTTGCAGTCACTGTAGGATGTTTGATCTTAAGACAAAGGTACCAGCGAAGAAATACTATTGAATCTCCATACAGCAGCCTAATTCCAACAGTAACAGAAAGCAGATTAATAACCACCAGTAGAAATGTAGTAGATGTTGAAGATCTTGTATCTCCCATAAATAATATGCCAAATACTTCAGGGTATATATCTAAATTCTGATTAAAGTTTTATAATTTTATTACGTTTCTCGAAACTGATATATTTATTTCCATATTTTGAAATTTTACAGATTAAATTTTGGCAATGACTGTTCAAATGGATTATGCAGTTTGAATGAAGAACATGATTGTAATAGAGACTGTGATTCAGAAATTGAAGATGAGGCTCAAAGTGCTGAAGACCCTCAAATTTTGAGGCATCTAGTCCTTTTAATTTTATTGTTGTGCTCCATGTTTATAGTAAGTGAATTCTTATTTATTTTAGATAAAAAAATTTAAGTAAATACGTAATAAAAATATTATTACTATTTTAACAACAAAATATTGCAATAAGTCATAAAACTTATTTATGTTTTTCGAGAATTACAAAAAAGGATATTAACAATTTGTTATATAATTCACTGTAATTATCTTGTTTTTAAAGCACAAAATACTTATTACGTGAACATTACGCGTATTCTGCTTAGATTACTATTTTTAAAGTCGTTACTATTCTTTAAAAGTTATTCAAAAGTTATAATGTAAAACCTTGAAAATTTACTTATAATTATCTATGGACATCATTTATTAAACTTGTCTTTCTCTTACTGTTACTATTTATTTATGCCTAAGGTCAAATATGATATTTTTGGAAATTTATAAAGACATTTTTTCTTGAAATTAGAAAGCAGTTTCTACTTTTACTTGTTAAAATCTTCAAACCCAATAAAACCAAATTTATTTAAAACTAAAAATTACAAATATTCATTTTATATAGAATTTGCGATTCAAACGGAGATTAAAAAAAATATATAAAATAATATCATTTAAATTATGCAATTGGTTAAGAAAAATTTTTTATTTATCTTAGGGTCTCGCAATGTCAGTGGCAACTCTTGTCATGGAGGAAATGACAGGAATATACACCGAACTTGCATTTTTGGATATTGCTCTAAGTTTTGGTCAATCTCTAATAGCTTTTGCTATCTTTGGTCTCGATCCCGGATTAGGTAGACTAGGCTGTTGGCTCAGAAATCTATTCAGAAAATGGAGATTGGGTAAATATTACAAATACAAAAATTAAAGTATTTAATATATTGAAATCACACGAATCTATCGAAAAATTATAATATGTTCTTTTTTGTTTATAGAAAAAGAGCTTCAACTTCCAGATGAGGATTCGCTAAGCCCAGAAGCGAAAGCTTTTCGCGAGCAATTTCGACGGTGTTACCTGGCTAAATGTCAAGCGCGAATCGCTGCATGTCGACGATCCTTGCTGCGCACTTACACAGGAGTTTTCACCGGGAGTGACCTTGTTAACTGGCTTTTGGAGGCTGGTGTAGCCAAAGACCGTGAGGAGGCAATTTACTACGGCCGTTCTCTCCTCGACAGTAGAGTATTAAATCATGTTGATGGCACTCAACACTTTCACGACCGTAATCTCTTGTACACCTTCCAAGCATGATTTTAACGTATGGTTTTTTATCAGGGACGGTTTGAAAATTTTTATTATTTATTGTCTATTGTTTTTTAATATTTTAATTTAAAATGTTTTTATTTTGAATGAAATGCAGTCTCTGTTAACCATTGTTAACCAATGAGAACATTTTTCGAAACAGCCATTTCGATCAACGATCTCTTAAAAAGGTTGAAAACTCACAAAAGTTGATATAAACATAATTTGTTTTTATATTATTTGTTTTTTATAATCTTTGTATGCATCAACGAAAAAGAAAGTATCGCAATGCCTTGTTAGATGCAAGCTTTAGTTCCTATGATTTTAATCATACCTGGAAAAGTGATAAGTATTTTTCATTTCAAACGACCAAGTATTCTTTCGACTTGAAAAGTTTAGTGTTAAGTATCTCAAAAGTCTGTTTGATTATGTTTAGAATACTATTTTTGCCTTTTGGTTTAGAGGTAAATTGAGCGCTGGCGCTATTGGATTTTTTTATCACAACAATGTATATATAAAAGTTGAAATACTTTTCTAAGAAAAATAATTTATTTATTTTGATCAAGCTAAATAGCGTATGATGAAACGAAGTTTTAAAATGTTAAATTATAATTTGAATTTTAACATTTGTATACATGTGTGGGAATGGATCATCTTGTATTATCCACTTCTACAGTGATCATCAGCCTGAAATAGCATGATATAGTAGACTTTTAAACTGAAAGACTTTTAAACTGAAACAACCTTTTGTTACAAAGAAAATAAAGTATTTTATTAAGCAGACAATAAAGGGAGAAAGAAAAGAAATTGTGATGATGTATGTATATATATGGAATGTAATAAATACACGACAGAATAACTTTTTGAATATTTTTTTTAATCATATATCCAGATCATCATCTGGATCTTCCTCATCCAAATCATCCACTTCATCTGGTACGTAAATAATCTTTGATTTTCCTCCTGGATTTCCAGGCAAAATATACGGTAATGCTACACTATCTCTTTGTTTTAATTCACGCTCATTCATTTCTATTCTAAAGGAAGCTTGTGGTTGAACAGTGACTTCAGATGGTTTTTTTAATTCTAGTAGACTTGTACTATCTGAAATCTTTTCTGATTGAAGACTATAATTTTCAATATTTTGTTGAACCAATTCATTCCATTTGAGAATACTTCCGCTACTTTTTCTATGAATAATAGAAACTTCATAGTGTATGTTTGATTGGAAACCACTCTTTTTAGACTTTTTTAACTTAAGATAAATATTTCCTAAGGTTTCTATGCTCGGAATATTTTGTTGAAAATCTCTCCTATATATACAAAATACATTTGATTTGTGACATTGTGATAACTTTTCAATAAATCTACAACTTTTGGCTACACCAATTTGTAAAACCAACGTATTTAAACAATCAACAATAAAAATTGAATTTATATTTTGTGCAACAAAATTTATTAAATGTTCATATAAATCAACTTCTTCATTTCCTAAATGTATATTGAAGTAGTCTTGTATGTTGTAATTTGCCAAATTTGCTGTTTTGAGGTGTTTATCTAATTGATATATTGGTTTTGAAAACAGTAAAAAATTTATAGGAAGATCTATGCCTTTATTTCTTATGGTTTGCAACCAAGCAATAATCAAATTTTCTGCATATGTTGCATCCGCACCTGCAATAGACATATGCCAAATTTCAAATATTTTTATTATGAAAGTTTAAGAATTTAATCCAAAATTTTCTCAGAAAAGAATATTTTTCTCGAGAAATCTGTACAGTTTAATACAATAGGAAGGATAATTAAATACAATTTAGGATTACAAAATTTACAAAATCAAAACATCATTTCTTATTTCATAATGTTTAACTTCCTATTTACACAATTAATTAATCGTCTCATTTTAATTTTGACGTATTTTATTGTTTCTGAGTGAATATATTGTTGGCTGTTTGGATTAAAAGGTTATATTTACATTTAAAAAATCCACTTTACCTTCGTCCACAACAATGAATTTACTAACGTCAACTATCGGGAGATTTAAGAGTTGCGACATTGTTACAATACAACACAATTGTTTTTTAAACCTTTTTCTAAAATTTGTATTTTCTTATAAAAAAGATACTGTAATCATGTCAATTGGCCTTCTACTTAGCGTACTGAGCGTGAGCGTACACCGGGTACGTCGTTCACTCGTACCGCGTTGTACGTTTATTTTACTCGTTTCAGTTGTAGTTACACACAAATACAGAAAAATACCACATGCGTGGTATGTGTAGGATGATATCAAGATGGACGTTTGAAGCGCCGAGCGGCCGCCCTGTATATTTTGTTACATTGAGAGCATCATGTAAATAAGGGGTGTTACAATTTTTACGAGATTACGGACTGATTGACGTTGTTATACAATTTTGTTACTTTAGTGTAAGCAACGACAATTTTGTATTTGTATTTACGAATCATTGAAGGATTCGTGGACGAGCAATTGATCATAATTCACATTCACAAACAGGTACTTTCTAACCTTTCATATATCTACGCATATACTACGCAATTTTATCTTTTAGTTCGGTTATTAGCTTCTAATGTGCAACTTAGTTAGTATTTACTTCAAAATTATATTTGCTTGTAGAAAATTTTAAATGAAATGTCGGCTTTCTATTTAAATTGTGGCGATAAAACATTGCGTTCTTCAAAACGTGATTTGTGTAATTTTGAGTAAACGTTTACTAGGTATATACATAATTTTATGATTTAAAACGTAATATTTATGTAATGACTGATTTGCAATTATTTGTTTTTTCAGGCATGTTTTCTTGTTGATAGCCACTTGAGTTGTGGTCGATAAAAAATATGACAAGCCTGCTTGTTCAACAATTTGTTCAGAGGCTCAAATCAAAGCATGAAGATGTTCGTAATAAGGCAGCTCGTGAGCTCTGTCTTTATGTCAAGACAGAGTTACGCGAGGCCACGCAAGAAGAAATCACAGTATTTATGGATGAGTTCAATCACCATATCTTTGAAATGGTATCTGGCTCAGACATAAATGAAAAGAAGGGTGGAATTTTAGCAATAGTTTGCCTCATTGGAGCAGATGTTGGAAATATTAATACTCGAACCATAAGATTTGCTAATTATCTGCGTAATCTACTACCTTCCAACGATGTAGGAGTTATGGAACTTGCTGCTAAGACAGTTGGAAAACTTGCATTGGTGTCTGGCACATTCACTGCAGAATATGTAGAGTTTGAAGTGAAAAGAGCATTTGAATGGCTTAGTGGTGACAGACATGAGAACAGAAGGCATGCTGCAGTTCTAGTCCTGAAAGAGCTGGCAGTTTCTATGCCTACTTACTTTTTCCAACAGGTCACACAATTTTTTGAACTTATATTTAATGCAGTTCGAGATCCCAAACCTGTTATCCGTGAGGGAGCAGTGGAAGCCTTGAGAGCAGCCTTAGTAGTTACCGCCCAGAGAGAAACTGCCAAGCAGATGCACAAATCCCAGTGGTACAAACAGTGCTATGATGAAATCATTTCTGGTTTTGAAGACGTCTACAGCCGAGAAAAGGGCTTCAACAAAGACGATCGCATCCACGGATCTCTTCTCGTACTTAATGAACTTCTGCGTTGTAGTAACTTACAATGGGAGCGACTGTACGAGGATTTGATGGAGCGATTAAATTGTTCCTCGCAGACCAATGAGAATGACATCTTGTCGTTGATGCCCCGACTGAGAACGACTCTGGTGTCCAAGTGGTCTGTATCCGCGCAAAGCTCAGCAAGCGTTCAACATACGCTGTACCCTATCCACGAATCAGCGGCGTGCCGGAGCCTTATGTTGGAAAAATTAGACGACATCAATGGTGATGTGATCAGCCAGCGTAACAGTCGTAACTCGCACATTCAAAATGCCTTAATGACGCTGCTTCCTAGGCTCGCCGCCTTCAACAAGGACAAGTTTGTCGCCGACAACCTGCGTGAGGTCATGATCTATTTGCTTCTCAGTCTCAGGAGCAGAGACAAGGATAGATCCGCGGCCTTCACAACTATCGGTTTAATCGCTGTAGCAGTGGACGAGGCAATCAAGCCCTACTTGCCCAGGATCATGGATACAATCAAGAGTTCGTTACCCTCTAAAGAGACGCCGAACAAAAAGAGGGGATCTGCCCTTGAACCCTCGGTTTTTATATGTATTACGTTGTTAGGACATGCGGTTAAGCAGACAATCACAACTGACGTCAGAGATCTGCTGGAGCCGATGCTCGCTACTGGACTCTCACCGATTCTGACGACGTCTTTGCGAGAACTCGCGCACAGTGTGCCTTCGCTCAAGCATGATATTTCGCAAGGTTTGCTAAGAATGCTTTCTCAGGTATGTTTATTTTAATTTTCTTTAAAATTCGCCTGAATATCAAATAACTATTTTTACTCATACAGGTATTAATGTACAAACCACTACGTCATCCAGGCGCTCCTTGGTCGGCGGCGAGTCCAGTTTCAGCTCCACCGACAGAAATCGATGTAGCTTCAACGGTGTTAGGATTGCGTACCTTGGGTACCTTTAATTTTGACGGCAATCCGCTGTTGCAGTTCGTTCGTCGAAGCGCTGACTTTTTCCTTACGTGGGAAGAGCCGGAAGTACGACTCGAGGCAGTCAAGACTTGCTCGCGATTACTCCGACTTGCTCTTAATCAACCTGGACCGACGGTGACAAGTACGGTGTCGGCGGTTCTTGGGAAATTGTTGGTTGTTGGAATTACAGACACAGATCCGGATGTACGCTACTGGGTGCTTGCTTCTTTAGATGAACCCTTTGATATTCATTTAGCACAGGCTGAAAGTTTAAGCTGCCTTTTCGTCGCTATGAATGACGAGGTCTTTGAAATTCGTGAATTAGGTAATTAAAAATAGATGTTATTGAACAATTTTATTTCTCAAAATTAAAATAATGGTAATGGTTATTCTTTATTATTTAAGCTATCTGCACAATCGGTCGTTTGAGCTGCATGAATCCCGCATATGTTATGCCATCGCTCCGCAAGACTCTAATACAATTTTTAACGGAGCTTGAGCACTCTGGCATGGGCCGAAATAAAGAACAAGCAGCACGAATGTTGGACCACCTCGTCGTCTCGGCACCGAGACTTATTAGGCCTTATATGGAACCGATACTGAAGGTTCTCGTTCCAAAACTGAAAGAGTCAGAACCGAATCCTGGAGTCGTACTTGCTGTTCTTAGGGCTGTAGGAGATCTTGCTGAAGTTAGTGGTGCTGAAATGCAACCTTGGATGCCTGAGCTACTGGCGATTTTACTGGAGATGCTTGTAGATGCTTCTTCACCGGAGAAACGTGGAGTGGCTCTTTGGGTACTTGGTCAACTTGTGGGTAGTACTGGTCATGTTGTTCGTCCATATATGCAGGTACGATTTTTATATAGCTTCGACATACTATAATAATTATTGTTAATAAAATTAAATATTTCTTTATTTTTAATAGAATCCAACCTTGCTAGAGGTCCTTATGAATTTCTTGAAGACGGAACAACAGCCTGTAGTGCGACGAGAAACAATTCGCGTCTTAGGACTCCTCGGTGCACTCGATCCGTACAAACACAAGATGAACCTTGGACAAATTTCCTCCCCGCAACTGGAGGCTCTAAGCTCTCTACCATCAGCCGATGCAAGGCCCGAGGGCTCCGATGAGCTTAGCACAAGCGAAATGCTGGTCAATATGCCGTCAGCTACACTTGAGGAGTATTATCCGGCCGTGGCTATAGCTACGCTTATGCGAATCATTCGCGAACCTACGCTCGCCCAACATCACACGATGGTTGTGCAGGCCGTCACCTTTATTTTTAAGAGTCTTGGAATCAAGTGTGTGCCATATATATCACAGGTAATCGAAAAACTTTCATCAATTTTTAAAATATTTTTTCTGATTGCGTAACTTTTATATTTATGTAATCTAGGTGATGCCGAGCTTCCTCAATGTTTTGCGTACGGCGGATACCAACTTCCGCGAATACCTCTTCCAGCAGTTAGCCATTCTTATAGCTATTGTTAAGCAGCATATACGTAACTACCTCGATGACATTTTTGCACTTGTTCGCGAATTCTGGACATGCAATAGTCCACTGCAAGGCACTCTTATCAATTTAGTTGAACATGTTGCTGTTGCTTTAGGAGCAGAGTTTAAGATATATCTTCCTCGTTTAATGCCTCAAGTAAGAAAGTCAATAACCTAATTATTATAAAAATATTTTAAACAAAATAATTAATTCTTTGTAGATTCTTCGTGTTCTTAGTCACGACACAAGTAAAGAGCGTCAAGTTACTATGAAACTACTGGCGGCCCTGCAAAAATTTGCCGGTAACCTTGACAGCTATCTCCATCTTGTTTTGCCTCCTGTAGTTCGTCTTTTCCAGGCTGGACCGGACTGTCCAGTGGCAGTTAGTCGTACTGCTCTCGAGACAGTAGAACAGCTCGCCGAATGTCTCGACTTCACGGATTTTGCTTCGCGCATTATTCAGCCTTTGGTGCGCACTCTTGATCAGTGCCCTGAGCTACGTCCCATAGCCTGCGAGACTCTTTGTGCCCTGCTGCTGCAGTTAGGTCCGAAATTTCAGATCTTCCTGCCGCTCGTGCAACGCGTCATGTCGAGGCATAAAATCGTGCATTCGAGATTCGAGAGCCTTGTAGATAAGGTCCAGAGCGAAGCAAGATCAGGAGGTCACGGTCGATTCGAAGTCGGCGAGCATGATCACTTATTGCTCAGTAGTGCCAGGCAGAGGCAGGCGCGCAGCAAGAGCCAAAGAGCCGAATTGGGCCTAGCTTCCGCTGCAGATACTACTGTTATTAAAAAACTTAATGTATCTGCATCAAATTTACAAAAAGCGTGGACAGCTACCAGACGTGTATCAAAGGATGACTGGCTTGAGTGGTTACGAAGTCTTTCCATCGGTAATTATAAAGATTAATTCAGATTTTATGTAAAGCTTCAAATTTTAATTGTATTGTTTTGATAAAAAAAAATAAAAAATAGGTTTGCTGAAGGAGTCACCTTCACCAGCATTGCGATCCTGCTGGGCACTGGCACAAACGTATTCACAGCTACCTCGCGATCTTTTCAATGCAGCATTTGTCTCTTGTTGGAGTGAACTCGATGACACTCATCGAACTGAACTTGTAGCAACGTTACAACAGGCTCTAATGGTACCAGATCTTCCTGAAGTTAGTCAGACGATTTTAAATCTGGCTGAGTTCATGGAACACTGTGATAAAGGTCCTCTTCCTCTCGATAGTAAAGTACTAGGTGAAAGAGCTATGCACTGTCGGGCTTACGCCAAGGCATTGCATTACAAAGAAGATGAATTTCATAAAAGTAAGTATCATCGAAAAAAATAAAAAGTTTTTTGTTTTATTTTATTTATGAAATTTTTAAATAAAATTTAATAGGCAGAAGCGATGCAGTGTTCGAGTCTTTGATCAGCATAAATAATAAGCTCCAACAAAAAGAAGCTGCGGAAGGTTTACTCGAATATGTAATGAATCAGCAGCAGGAGAATAAACAAGAATTGAAAGTTCAAGTGCGCTGGTATGAGAAGCTGCACAATTGGGACAAAGCCCTTCACTTGTACCGCGAGCGTCTCGAAGTTAATCAAAGCGACGTTGAATCAACTCTTGGCGAGATGCGTTGTTTGGAGGCGCTTGGTGAATGGGGTCAATTGCATGAAGTTGCAATGCGTCAATGGTCCACGCAAACCCAAGAAACTAAACAGCGTATGGCTAGAATGGCTGCTGCGGCTGCCTGGGGTTTAAACCAGTGGGAAAGCATGGAGAAACACGTGGCATTGATACCGAAAGATACGCAGGATGGAGCCTTTTACAGAGCCGTTTTAGCGATTCACGACGAAGAATATACTGTGGCACATAGACTCATTGATAATGCTAGAGATTTGTTGGATACGGAATTGACAGCCATGGCTGGTGAAAGTTATCAAAGAGCCTATAATGCTATGGTAGAAGTGCAGAAATTGGCTGAACTTGAAGAGGTATTATTGTAGTTTTAAAATTTAACCAATTATTTGTTAATATATAATTAATCAATTAATTGGCATTTCTTAGGTAATACAATACAAACTTGTACCTGAAAGACGGGCAACCATTAAATCGATGTGGTGGGAACGTCTACAAGGTGGTCAACGAATAGTCGAAGATTGGCAGAAGATCATTCAAGTTCATACTCTCGTAATATCACCTCAAGATGACATGCACACCTGGCTCAAGTATGCTAGCCTTTGTAGAAAAAGCGGTAACTTACAGCTCTGTCATAAGACGTTAGTTATGTTACTTGGAACCGATCCTTCGCAGCGGCCTGATCAACCATTACCTACACAACACCCACAGGTTGATAAACTTTTCGTTTCCTTCTTTATAATGAAAACTTAAAGTATTTATTAAGATATTCATTTGTTTACTTCTTTACGCAGGTAACATTCGCCTATTGTAAGCACATGTGGGTAGCAGGCAAGCGCGACGAAGCATACGGTCAGCTTCAGCGGTTTATTCATAATTTCCTTCCAAGTCAAAATCCATCTCAACCACAGCAGCAAGTCCAACAGATACAGCTTGAAGACGACAGGCAGCAAGAGTCGCGGAAACGACTTCTTGCTCGCTGTTATCTCAAATTGGGTGAATGGCTTGAAGCTTTGCAAGGCATCAAGGAGCACTCGATACCTGCTGTACTTAATTACTACGCTGCTGCAACCAAACATGATCCAACTTGGTACAAAGCTTGGCATGCTTTTGCTTATACAAATTTTGAAGCTGTTCTCTTTTATAAGCACCAAGTGGGCGATGGATTAGTGGAGCAGAATATGAATCCAACTACTGCTAATGGAGTAGCAGCAACCAGAGGCAATCTTCCCTCGTCGTATATGACAAGATTTACTGTACCAGCTTTAGAAGGATTTATTAGATCAATTAATTTATCACATGGTAATTCGTTACAAGATACATTGAGGTTGTTGACATTATGGTTTGAATATGGACAGTGGCCTGAAGTTTATGAAGCTATTATTGAGGGGATACGTCTTATAGAAATAAACACATGGCTACAGGTAATTATATTTCAACTATTAAAATATTTTCCAAACTAAAGAATAAAAATTATTAATGAAAACGGGTTTTAATTTTCAGGTGATACCTCAATTGATTGCGCGAATCGATACTCCGCGCGCTTTGGTCGGACGGTGCATTCACAATTTATTAGTTGACATAGGCAAAACACATCCGCAAGCTCTAGTCTACCCTTTGACAGTCGCCTCTAAAAGTGCTAGTCACGCACGAAAAACTGCCGCGAATAAAATTCTGAACAGCATGAGCGAGCACAGTCCGACTCTAGTTCAACAAGCGAAAATGGTGAGCGACGAGCTAATTCGAGTGGCTATTCTTTGGCACGAATTATGGCACGAAGGTTTAGAAGAAGCGAGTCGTTTATATTTTGGCGAGCGTAATGTCAAAGGTAAACTTGGAAACTTTTAAAATAACGGAAAATTTACATTAATTTTGGTAAAATAATAATTGTTTATATTTCAGGTATGTTTGACACATTAGAACCGTTACACGCAATGTTGGAGCGCGGCCCCCAGACTCTCAAGGAAACATCGTTCAATCAAGCATATGGCAGGGATTTGATGGAAGCACAGGAATGGTGTCACAGATACAAAGTTTCAGGAAATGTACGCGACTTAAATCAAGCTTGGGATCTCTATTATCACGTATTCCGAAGGATATCTCGTCAGCTACCTCAATTGACAAGCTTGGAACTACAATATGTTAGTCCAAAATTGTTACTTTGCCGAGATCTTGAATTAGCAGTACCCGGAAGTTATCAACCCGGTCTTCCTGTTATACCTATAGCGAGTATACAGAGCTCAATGCAAGTTATAACGAGTAAACAACGACCAAGAAAACTTTGCATAAAAGGTATTACAATAATTTAAGAATAAATTTAGCGTATAAATATAAAATTATAACTAACATGCCTAATTAATGAAATTGCAGGTAGCAACGGCAAAGACTACATGTTTTTACTTAAGGGTCATGAAGATCTTCGTCAGGATGAGCGCGTTATGCAATTATTCGGTCTAGTCAATACATTATTGCTGCATGATCCTGACACATTTAGAAGAAACTTAACAATTCAGGTAAATATTGTAAATATATGTAAATGAAATAAACGAGTAAATTTCAAATGCGTGAATTACATTTTTTAGAGATACGCTGTCATTCCGTTGTCTACTAATAGCGGCCTTATTGGATGGGTGCCTCATTGTGATACGCTTCATACATTAATTCGAGATTACAGGGAAAAGAAAAAGATACTCTTAAATATTGAACAGAGAATTATGCTTAGAGTAAGTAAAATTTATAATTGTCCTAATTCAGATAAAATGCGCCACAGTAAACTAAAAATTTACATATGTTTAGATGGCTCCGGATTATGACCATTTAATGCTTATGCAGAAAGTTGAGATCTTTGAACACGCACTTGAGCATACTCAAGGAGATGATTTGGCCCGGCTGCTCTGGCTAAAATCGCCTTCCAGCGAAGTGTGGTTCGACCGACGAACAAATTACACGCGCTCCTTAGCTGTGATGTCAATGGTAGGTTACATCCTTGGTTTGGGAGATCGTCATCCATCAAATCTTATGTTAGATCGACTTAGCGGTAAAATACTGCACATTGACTTTGGTGATTGCTTCGAGGTAAATTTTTAAATTTATAAAATTTATAAAAAAATATATATTAATTAAATGGATTTTTTTATGTTCAGGTTGCAATGACCCGTGAAAAGTTCCCTGAAAAAATACCTTTCCGCCTTACACGAATGCTCATAAATGCAATGGAGGTGACTGGTATTGAGGGAACATATCGTCGGACTTGCGAATCTGTAATGTCGGTACTCCGTCGCAACAAGGACAGCTTAATGGCTGTACTAGAGGCTTTTGTTTATGACCCATTACTTAATTGGAGACTAATGGACAATACGGCACCCAAGGGTAAAAGAAGTGATGCGCAGACTATGAGCACAAATAGTAGTCAAGAGCAAGGCGATATGCTTGACTCACTTACGGCTACATTTCCAAAGAAAGGAGTTCCAAGTAGTATTGAGAATGGAGGTACGGTTACTCAAATAACTATCGTATAAATTAAAACTTTTATACGATTATCTTTCTATATCTCACATGATAAAAAGATTTCAAAATTATTCTAATTTTTATATACCTCAGGTGATAGTAATCAACCAGAGGCTTTGAATAAAAAGGCTCTTCAAATCATAAATCGAGTTAGGGATAAACTGACAGGTCGTGATTTTTCTCACGAAGAAACGCTTAGTGTACAGCGGCAGGTAGATTTGTTAATACAACAGGCAACTAACAATGAAAATCTATGCCAGTGTTATATAGGATGGTAAGTTTTTTCAATCAGTTATTAAAACTACATTTATTTATAAAATACTGGAAACTTTATTCAATATCTTATTATTTTTGTACTTGCTTTACAAATGTGTTTAACAATTTTAGTTTTGATAAAGTTTAATAAAAGCGTATTTTTTATTGTTACAGGTGTCCATTTTGGTAAATCTGACAGTTTCAGTTCATTATAATAAAAAATGAATTTTGCATTTCAATAGACGTGTATTCTGCTAAGCATATACACCGGTCGCGAAGTTGACGATGCGCGTTTTACACAGTTCCTGTTACTACATTATGTATGTAAATAATTGAGTGAGTATGAGTGTGACCGTGTATGTATACGCGCTTAAGCGTAAAGTTATGATTCAGAACATGGGTCGATTGTAATTGCACCCAACCAAAAGCAACGCCGCATGTATTGAGAGCAATCATTACGTTTTCTGAATACAATGTACATAGTATATAGAAGCGCTTATAAATCAAGTAAAGCTAAGATAATACAGGTGCATTCCCGCTTAAAAATCATCAATGTTTTTAATTCATTTTCCTTTCATATAATTAAAAAGTATGCATTTTTTATTACATTTACATTTTTTCTGTTCTTACAATTAGTTTTATTTTAAGTAAAATTAAGTATAAATGATAGATTCTGGATAAAATATTTTATAATTTTATAATTATTGACGACTTTACCCGTACTGCAGTTCTTCAAATATCAAATAATCTTGGCCCGTTTTACGAGACAGAGAAGGATGCTTTTGTATTTACAATTTAACAAATTTAATTTTTATTACAAATCAAACACTTCTAAGTACCTTTTACGCTAATTCATTGAAGTTTTTATATTCAACGTTGTGAATAACGCCTAAATAAAACATGGCCTAGTTTTCTATATAAAGGCGAGACAATAGTTTCTATTTTCTTATCTAATTAATAGTCGGCATTTCTTCTCTGTTTGCGTACTCAAATGACAAAATATTCATCATTAAAAAATATCATATAAAAGCAACTTAATTTTTTCTACAAGCTGTTGTTTAGAACTTAGTTTGAGAACTTGTCAAACTCTCTCAAAACAAAATCCATTCATCGATAATTCGACTCAGCAGCCTTAAGCTTGATAGTTCAGATCTTCATCATAAAACTTAAAATTCCATTACAGAAATCTTTCAGCCTATGCGACACATTATGGTGGTATTTAATCTATTACCGGAAGAGTTTTTTTCTAGTTTTAATTCTAACGTTTCAATAAATGGAACCTAATGAAAGCATTAATGTACTTTGCGCAATTCCCACTTTTGAGCTTTATAATTAAGCCGGTTCTCAAATTTGCAACCTAAAGAAATTTGAATTTTGAAAGTAGATTGTCCTCGGAGGCCTTGAAAGCGAAGGGCAATAGGTTATCGGTGGTCGTGACGAGGACTTCCTTGAGCTCGGGACTGGCGATGTAGACGGAAAAGTCGCCGAATTCGCTGAGCATTTGTCGGCACATGCCGCAGGGCGTCGTGAGCCGGCCGTCGTTCTTGTCGGCGACGACGCTAATTGCCTGGTAGCTTCGCTGACCCTCGCTCACGGCCTTCGTCAGGGCGCAACGTTCCGCGCAAATCGACACCGGGTACGAGGCGTTCTCCACGTTGCAGCCGTTCTTCACCGAACCGTCCTGACAGCGCAGCGCGGCACCCACGCTGAACTTGCTGTACGGCGAGTAAGAAAAGTCCCGTGCCCTCGCGCCCTCGCGGATCAGCTGCTGCGTTTCCGCGTCTGTAAGAAGGGTGGCGAACGGTCAAAGGTAAATTGTTTTTTAAGAGCTTCAAAAGGAGATAATAAAATTTACATGATTAACAAATAGGCTAATCATTTTAATACTGTATAAAACAGGTTCATCGAATAATTCTAATATCTATCTGCCTAATATTAATTTGTTTTTTCTCCGGTACTCGAAATCGTGACTCAGCACTTTTAGTATTTTATTGTATTCTTCATTGTACACATATAATCAAGTTTTATCATCTCGGGCGAGTGTGAGCGAGCGAGAATTTTGGCTAGTATAATAATAATAAATAATTTTGTTTATTGAATGTATCGTTCTTTGATTATAAAATAGAAATAATTATTTTATAAAATTTCGCCAAAATATAGTAAGATGAGCTTATATAACTTTTATTTCAAAGTAATAAATTATCAAATGTTATGTAAATTTATCAGTGATAATATCATATCACCGTAATTTTTAGTACTAATGATGTAAATGTGATAGAGATTTAAGAATGCTTAAAAAGGCTTTCTGATATATATTTACTTTGTACAAGTAAAGACAACATTGTTTATCTTTATAGGATATAAATTGTATTAGATATATATTGTATATCTCGCAATAATGAGAAACTTCAATATAAGTTCCATTAATACCTTTAAGACGTCAATAAATTTTTTTATTATTTTTCAAGGAATAGTTTTAGCAAATTTGAAATTAAATCAGGCAAATAAATTAATCTTTCTATAAAAAGAATTCTAAGAAAAGTCATAACTATTTTAATTTGTTTTAAATACTTCTAAATAGATAAATTTAAAAATTTAAATTCTAACATAAAAATATTCGTCGTGATAAAAAAAACAGAAAAATTAATTTTTTAATTAACTTTTAATAATCGGTACGATTTTTATAAAACTTCGAATGTTTTACAATTAAAAAATGGACAGGTAAAAAATATTAAAAAAACTGAAAAATGGTAATTCAATTCTTTATAAAGACAAGCTATATTTCCAAAGAGTACCGTTTGCAAAATTAATTTTTTAAAACAATTGCGTTAGAGAATTAGAATATTTGATACGTGAAATTAATGGTCTCACGATCTAATAATAAATTTTTATTGTAAAAAAAATTAACAATTACTATTAAACAATCTATCAATGTGTTGTATTTTTAAATAAATACTTCATCAGGACAAATTATTTTCTGTAGGTGAAGCAATCGCTCTATCAGTCAACTTTAGCCAGTGAAACGATTAATTTCACCTACCAAATCTATTGAAATTTACACTGTCATCAGTATTCCTATATTATTATTATTAATTAAAAAAAAAAATGTGTAAAAAACTTAAGAAAGAAACATTTACCGAGTAAAATTAAAATTAATACTCAGTGTGTCAAAGTAAAATTCGGCACAAGAATTTAAATCGACAATATAAACAGGTGCAGCAAACAGTTGCGCGATTCGATTAGACCTTTTGTACATGTAAGGAAATGAACAACTAACAACACCAAAGAAATATAGTTAAAGTGATTTTTTTTTAAAATGTCCGCTGGATTCCAGGTGGATTCCAGATGGAATCCATCTGGAATTCAGAGGATATTTTTAACCGAGTTCGACCATCCCGGAATTCAAAACCAGGATCGGATTTTCAAAATTCAAAGTAGTAGCCCTTTTTTGAAAAACTAAGAATTTCGAAAAATATGATCGTATTCTGCGTAAAATTTTGGCTAAAAGTTGTTACTTTTAAAAAAGTACATGGTTTTTGAGTAAAACATTATGAATATTGGAAGTCTATGAAATCTTATCTGAATACTTAGTTACTCCGTGTATGAATGGAACTCAAAAATGATAAAAAAAATCTTTGTTTATTCAGATAAAATTTTATAAACTTCCAAAGTTCAGAATCTTTTATTCAAAAACAATTCTCTTTATCAAGAAAACAGTAGTAACAGCATTTATTCAAAATTACACGCACATTTTTCTTTTTTCAAAATTCTTAAATTTTTCAAAAAACGGTCCAAATTATTGCATTTGCCATTTTGAATTTAGAAAATCTCACTCTGGATTTGAATTCAGCGATGATCGAAACTACTTAAACTATATTTAAACTATAACTAAATTTACTATTATATTAAACTACATTTCTTTGGTGTTGAGAGTTGTTCAATACAAGCACAAAAGGGTTAAAGGGAGCAGTAACGAAAACTCAGCCCTTGCACAGCATGACTTTAGTGAAAGTAGTAGAAACTAGTTGATAATGCACAAAGTACAAAGAATCAGAATGTATTTACCGAGTTCGTCGAAGTCGACGAGCTTGCCAATGTTCATATTGAAGAGATTTTTAATTTTTGAAGCTCGCTAATGTCGAGGCGGCAGCGGTGTAAGCAAGAGTGGTCCGTTCTCGCGAACGTTCGCGGTAGAAATATGCGTGCACTCGTAAGCGACATGCTATCGCGCCGCGCGAGCATTTCCCCTTCTTCCTCGGTCGTCCCCTAGTGCACCAGCTGCTGCTAATGCTGCTATATCGTACTGTAACTTCTAATTCTAAAAAAACGCACTAACCTAACCCAAAGCTCAAGTCTCGAGAGAGCGGCGTCTTGGCATTGAACAGTGCTGAAGATACCCTACTCGTATTTGCCACTTTTCCTTTTGTCACGCGGTCGAGATTTATTGATTATTGATTTTCCTTTCATCGACAAAACGCAAAAAACTCTGTGTCGTTGAACTTGCTAGGAGTTTTATTTGAATTGATTCGTAAATTCTGTGTTGTACAATAATTAATAAGGATTAATAACAAGTATTTTTAAATCTAATTTATAGCTTTGATATATTAATTCTAAGCGTAATTAAATTTAAACTCTTTAACTTAAAATACATACTTAGGTTTAATGTAATAAAACGATAATAGGGCTAATTTGTAATAATTGTAATAAAATTATTAAAATAATTATCAGACTTTTGATACACTATTTTTAAATATTTAATGTATAAATATACAATAATAATTAATAGTAATAAAAATAAATAAAAATAGCATTAATATCAAAGAGATTTTTCACGTAACGATTAGAAACAGATTTCCTAAAAAATATTTTTACAATGTTAATGAAAACTGTATTTGTTCAGAACCCTCAACTCAGAGGAAACTAATCATTTGAATAAATTGGATAAATTTCCCAACAATTTAATAATAAATAATAATTCTCTATCAATTCTAAATGTTGACAGCTTAATGAAGTAAATTTTACAGTATTTATAACATGATTCTGCAGTTTTTCAAAGAACCTGATACAGAAAACCAGACGTGAACTTATAAAAGAATAGCAGTAACAAAACAAATGGAAGAAATTGTCTTCAGTTCAAATCGACATATTTTTCGCCGAATGTTGCACGTAGTTTAATCATATAGAACGTATAATAGGATAGACCTTAAAAAATAAATAAGAAAAGTTCTAAAATCAGTCATTGCGATCCCGAAGAGGCGTATGTGGCTTATGTGGCGATGAGACCGGTGTTGTATTTGCGCTTTTTGGAAACAAGGATTTGTGAGGAGACGAGACTGCGTGAATATTTTCCTTCCCTAGTCCAAATTGTCGCCGTTCGTCGAATTTCAACTTCTCATTAGCCAAACGGAGTTCGTCGATGACATTGCTTTTCGTATCAAGCTCCTAAAACAAATGATGCATAAATACTGAACAATCAATTTATATTTCGAATAATCTTCTTTACATGAGTGCGGTGTTATGAAACATTTGTACACTAATGTCTTGCATACTAGTATAATACATTTATTTGTTGACTTGCGACTTATAGCATCTTACAAAGACACATACAGCAATAAATTATAAAAATTCATAATCATAACTTAACACGATTTTAGATTAGTATAAAACATTAACATGCAGAAGTATTAGATTTTTTTTTTGGTAAAAAAGTCAACACTTAATGATAGGATACGTAAGGAAAAAGGAACATATACAGCATACACCAATCACAAATGTCATAGCGAAGATTGCACGAACCTGCCGCAATCGAAGAAGATCTAACTGCTGTAGATTTATCTTTTCCTTTAACTCGGTTATATGCTTTGTCCTTTGCTTATGATTACTTTGTCCAATTACTTCTGCATGCTTTATTTTTATTTGATTGCATACGCTTGTCACAGTTTCGCACTTCTGCTTATATTCTTCCACTTCTCTGAAACGTAAAATAATATCGGTAAGTACCTTTAAGAAAAATATAGATAATTAATATGTGTATTTGAATGTTTTATACTTACTGTTCAAGTTTTTTTCGTTGATTTTTTTCAGATTCGAGATGATGCTTTAATGTTGATAATTCATCGTTATATTTAAATTTCAACTCCTCAAAATCGTATTTCTTTTCCTGAAACATTATGAATAAATATTTAAATTATATGAATTAAATTCGCAACATTTAATTAAGAAATATTATTTACTTCAACTTCATTCTTCTTCGATTCAAGAATTTGAGCTTCGTTTTTAAACCTCGCTAATTTTTCGTTCATCTAAAATAAAAAATAGTGAATTTTACCACAAATTAACTAATAGTCTTTCGTTAAACAATTATTTTTTTTTATTTAACAATAAATAACTCTTAAATAAAAATAAAATAAAAAAAAATAATTATACTTTTCAAAACTAACTTACCTCCGTTAATTCAGTCTTATATTGTTGGAGTTGTTTTTCATACGTAAATTTATTTTCTTCGATGAATTTATCTTTATTGTTCACTTGCTGTTGTAGCTTAGAAATATTTAATTCCAATTTGCATACGTCGATTGCTTGTTGGTCATTGACTTCTTCTAATTTTAGTAGCATCATCATTGCCTCGTTTAATTTATCTGACATTTGCCGAAGGTTTTTTCTTAACTATAAAAAATGGAAATAAAGTATAGAAATTTCATATAAAGAATATTTATAAATTAATAATTATAACATAAATAATACACATTTCGCACCTCTACGTTTTGCTCAGATGTTTCTTTACACTCTTTCTGAGCTTTTGTAAGTTCATCTAACGAAAAAGCAGTCAAGTTTTCAATTTTAGCGTACAACGCCGATTTTACGGCTTTAATATCGGACACATTCTTGGCCTCCAGTTGATTAATATGTTCTACCTTCTCATCAATCTTATCAGTAATACTATCTACTTGCTCTCGCACCATTTTCGAATTGTGCGTAATATTTTCAATCGTTTCACGACATCCTGACAGAGAGGCTTCTTTCTCTTCTAGTTCCTGTTGCAGTCTTTCAACTTCAGCTTCGCTTTGTGCGAGTCTGTGAGTTAAAGCTGCTATAGATGCCTGATTTTCAGCCATTACAACATCAAGGCGACGCCTCCTTGCTACCATTTCTGCCGATTCAGTGCGAATTTGATCCTTTAAGTTTCGTAACTCATCTTTCTTTTCGACAAGTTCTGCCTCGGCGCGATCAAGTTCAGCTTGTAAGCTTTGACTGAAACTTTCCTGCGTTTCAGCCGTGCATTTCATCTCTTCCAACGCTGCTGTTAACTGAATTACTTCCAAATCCCTTTGTGCCAGTTTTGCACTTAAATTTGATTTTTCGTTTTCTAAACGATCTATACAATCAGTATATTTTTCACTTGCTTGGCGCAATTCTTCTTCGGCAGCATTTTTCGCTTCGCGAACTAGTACAGTTACCTGCAATGGAGAAACAATAGTTTAGAATAGTTTAGAATAGTTTAGAATAGTTTGAGATTAAAGTTTTAAAACCAATCAACACCTTTGCATCAGTTTCTGCGATTACTCTTCTTACTCTTTCATCGCTTTCTTCTCTGCAAGCTTTTAAAGTTTCACGCGTCACTGCTTCAGCATTTTCAACCATTTTATTCGAAGTCTCTTGCATTCGTTTTTTCTCATCTTCAATTCTTTTTTCCATTGCAAGTTTTACCTCTGCAAGTTCCTTGTTCCTAGCAGTAGTCATCTGCAATAAATCAAATAAATCAAATACTGTTGCTTATTCTTATATTTTAAAAGTTTTAAAAGTAGGTATAAGTAAAAATATCTACATTGTCAAGCTCCTGCAAATACTCATTTCTAGCTTCCTCCAGTAAATCTTTTAACCTTGTTTGTTCTTCGGTATATAGCTTTCTCGTTAATTCTAATTCTGCTTTGTGAGCTGTTAAAGCTTTATTATATTTTTCATTAGCTGCTTCCAGCTCATTTTTGGTTTCATGAAGCGTGCGACTTATCTAAATTTTGTAAAAAATATTATTGTTAAAAAAAAGCGATAAATTAAATGTCAAAAGAATTAAATAAAAAATATGCATACATCTTTATATAATTTTTGAACATCTTGGAGTTCCTCTGTTAAAAAAGAATTCGTTTCATTAAGTTCTGTCAATTTATTTTCTAAATCCTTTATCGTCAATTTTTTCGTCTCGAGTTCTTGCTCAAGATTTTCTCGCTCTTCATTAAAATTATCTCTTGACAATTCAATTTCTCTTTCATAAGTTAATTTTAAATCTGTGACAAATTTTCTTATTTTCTTTAAAAAATCTTCTATTTCTGGAGGAAAAGACCTATTTTCAATATTCCATTTTCCATCATAATTTTCATAATCGAAATATTCTTGTAAAATCATGGTCATTTCTTCAATAATTCCTTGATTTAATATTAAACTTTGAGAATTGCTCTCATTCATAAAACTCTCTAAATTTATTTCCAAATCTGCTACTTGTTTTTCCGATTCTTTAAGCTAAAAGTACAATACATTATTAAAGATTAATTACGTAACGAAAAGTTTATTGCATTTATAATTTTATACACAATACCTCAGTTTGAACGTCTACTAATCTTTGTTTCGTTTCTAATTGCAGTTGCAAAAGATCGGACATTTGCGAGTCTTTGAAGTTTAACGCTTTGTTTAAATCTTCCGTCATAGTATCCAATCTCTGTGTAACTACTTCAAGATTCATCATTTTATTAACAATTTCCTCCTGTTCTGTACTATTGATTACAAGGCTTTCTAAATTATTAATTTTAGACTTCATTTCGTCAATAATGATATCTCTATCTATAATTTCATTTTCTTTGTCTTTTAAAATGGAAGTCAGTTCGGACTGTAGAGCTTGTATTTCATTTTGATACTTTTCGTTTTGGTTTTCCATCACTTCTTGCTGCAACTTTGCCTTAAATAATACATACCGACACGTTAATCTCAATAAAAGAAGGAAAGAAACGAAAATCGATTATAAATCGCGAATACCATAGATTCTATATCCTTTTGATGCTGCTCTTCGATTTGCGAGTGTTTTTTTTGCAAGGCTTCGTACTTGTCAGTCAGAGCCGTCAGCTCTGCCTTCATGTCCTCAATGTATTTTTCGTTCTCGTGAATGGTCTTGTCTTTGTTAGCCAATTCAACTTTCAAATCGGCAAGCTCGTGCAGCGGTTCATACGGGGCCTGCGGCTCTTTAAATTCATATAACTTTGTTTTGGCGCGCGGACAGCTCATTCCAGTGGGTTTGGCATCTTTGCGTTTCTTTGGTATTTGAGGCTGCGTAAAATATTTTAATCGAGACTGATTTTTAGTCGTGCAATCGTATCGAACGGGTAATAAAAAAATTATTTAAAATTTTAAATTTATCATAAAAGAAAAATAATCTAAATGCTTAAATAACTCCGAGGTATGTTGAAACAGCTTAATGAAAAAAAAAAATAATAATAAGAATAATAATGTAAATGTATCTGAAGACATCTGGAAACCATAACTTTTAAAGCCACTAGAAAAACGGCCGTATAATCCCCTCGAGAAGTTTGTCAAAAGGCTAAATATTGCGTGAAAAGGTGAGCTTGCATTACCGTTCTGAATTGTTTGACGGATGAATTGCTGGTGCCACGGCTGGAGACCGAGGCGTTGCACTCCGGGCCGCTGTGGTTACTAGTCGTGCTCTTCCCATCGTTGAATCTGCCCTTCTTCTCGATTACCGTCCCTTTGACCTTCCTGTCGAATTTTGGGTCATAGGCTCCGGGTGGAGGTGCCGCGCCTAAAAGAATTTGTTTTTATTGGAATAAAAAAACATTTTTAGCTATTCACGTATGCGACATTTTATAAGTGATAGTAAATGCTTTTAATGCTTTGAAAAATCGTTCGATTATTTCAGTTACGAGCATTGCTTTAAACACTCTTTACATTCGATAAAGCAATTATGATTTTACTTAAACCCAATAAAAAATTAACATATAAGATTGGTGAGCGACTGATAAAAAAAAAATTGCTTTTTATTTCAAATTATCATTTGCATAATTCAATCATCAGACCAAATCACACATTAGTTCGTTTAATGAATTCAGCAATAATGTATTATTGGTAAACATCTCGATTCCATTATAAACATAAAACTGTCTTTTAAGCATATATTTAAAAAAAAGAACCTGAAGCTCGTTCAATTTACAGAGTTACATCGATCAACAAAGTTGAGGCACCTTCAATTTCAAAAGCCTCGAATCAATATTAACAAAGCCTACAGGACCCCAAGATACCTTATCCCCAGAAAATCTCTCATGCCTATATACGTCCCTCTTGACAGTGTCGCGCGTTCCTGCACACGAGCCTCACCCCTGGCAGGGGCGGGGGGAGAGAGAGGGGGAGAGGCTCGGCTGCCGGGGGGTGCGAAAAGTACACAGCGACCGGGTATATATACGGCCGTGTGTACAAAGTCAGTGAGAGCCGGCTGCACGCGGATAATGACTTAGGGGGGGGGGGAGCGGAGAAGACGACGCACGGCGAGGGGGGACAGCTGTATGCATGAGGCCCCGCAACGACGTTTCGTTGCGCCATGCCAGGTGTCTGCACCGCGCGCGATAATTTTTCTCATGGCGATCTCCACCTCCTCCCGCTCCTTCCCCCCCCCCCCCCCCCCCCTTCTTTTGCGCACAAAGGCGTTTCGAAAAATAACGAATTGACCTTTATATGATGATGTGCGCAGAAAATTTAAAGTTCGTTGGAATTTTTTAAAAAGCCCGCGCTGCAATCTCTCTCGTACGCAGGCGCGTAAACGACTTTTTGTGCAGTGGACGTCGAGTACGAATAATCCGCACTGCACGGGCAAAAAAAAACCAAAAGGAAGAAGAGTATGAACAGTGCCTTTGGCGAGGTACTTACTTGTGAGCTCGTTGAAACGCTGAATTCGGGCCTTGGAGAACGACATGTTTTGCGGTAGAAACTAACCTTGCCGGGAAAAGCTTCCTGGAAATGCGTGTCTACGTATATCTATATATACAAATGCTCGAGTGCGCTCGCGCGCCAAAACAACCGCCGCTCGTAAGAGACAACCGCGCCAATTTTATTTTTTGTAAAATAATACGAACTCTTGATCGTTACCCAAAATCAGTCTCTGAATTAAGCAAAGCAAACTACTGAACTAATCTAACCGAAACGAACGAAAGTGCCTTCGCGAACGCGTTGAAAAAAAAGGACCGTGCAAACCCTACGAACGCGGCGACATGTTCACCCTCGGGAGCGGAGAGCGCGACTGCGGCCCGACGATTTTTTAACGGTTGCGCAAGGCCCAACCCTGCAGACGGCCGCTCCGCTCCCGCCAAGGGGGGTTGGCCCCAAAGTCGTACGTGAGCCCTGCGCTCGTGCCTGTGTGTGCACGCCGAGCCGGTGGCTTCGCTGCCGCTGCTTGCACGCTGAAAAAAGACATTTAAATAAAACTGGAGACTAGCGGCCGAGCTGCTGCCTGCAGCCTGCACGGAGGGAATGCTTTGGGGGAAGGTAATTTAAATTTCGGGGCTTGTTTTTTTTTTTTTTTTTTGGAAGGACGTGAAATTGTTCGGAGGAATTTTAATTGGGAGGTGTTTGGGGAATAGGACTTGCAATAATTCTGGAGTATTAGTAGTATCTTTCTTCGAGCGAGCTCTTATTATTTGAATATTAAATTTTGCCATTTCTTACAATATTAATAGTAATAAAAAAGGATTATTGCGTTACTTTGAGATACGTTAATTAAATTTATAACTTGAAATCTATTGAAATTTTGAAAAATTAATTTTCTTTTTGATTATATTAAACATGTTACTATTAACGAGTAAAAAAAATTTATTTTAAGATGCTTGTAAAATTAATAAATTACAATTTAAAACTAGAACGATAATTTATAAATTTAATTATTAAATTAATAATTATTTTTTAAACTAATTCTTTTGTTTAAAAAAACACTGTTGACCATTCTGCGCCGTGACGATGCGCCGAAAGTTCGAAAATCGTCCACGCGGCGGTGCGGCGATTGTCCTTTTTTCGACTACCCGACACGTTGCTGCTCAGCTGCTCAAGTGCTGACGACTGCTGTTGTCCGGCTCGAGCAAAAACGCGCAAAGATGTTTCTGAAAACGTTTTTGCCCTTTTTGGGCCTAGTCCTCGTCCTTTTTAATCAAGCTTCCTGCCAATACAGGACAAAAAGTGTAAGTTCCACATAATAATTCGCGATTTCTGAACTAAATGCACCCTTTTCACATTTCAGTTTTCTATTTTTAGTCAATGCACCAGAATTCGAGCTTTTAATATTTAAAAAATGTGTGTTTTTACTTTAAATTTTAGTGGAAGTTTTTATTTTATTTTAACTTGTACATTATCTTTTATAGTGATAAAACTTGCATTAACCTTAAAATTTTGTTTACACTTGCTTTAATTTCAGAGTCAAAGTGCATCTCTGGCTGATCGAGTGCAGCAGTTGACAGACATGGCTATGAAGAGACCTGTAATGAAATTTAATACTGTTATGTTTAAGGAGTTTGTAAAAACTACACCTAGAAATTATTCAGTTATTGTAATGTTTACTGCTATGGCTCCTCAACGACAATGTCAAATTTGCAGGTTTGTTCAATGAATGTTTATTCATTTCAAAATAAATATTTAATTCATGTCTTTTAATTTAATGTAAATTTTTTAGGCATGCAAATGATGAATTTGTTATAGTAGCTAATTCGTTCCGTTACTCTCAGTCGTATTCAAACAAGTTGTTCTTTGCCTTAGTAGACTTTGATGAAGGTTCTGAAGTTTTCCAATTGGTAACTACACATTAATTATATCTTTGTTAGTGTAAAAAGATTCAATAAGATATTCTTGAATTTTTTTAGATGAGATTGAATACTGCACCTGTTTATATGCACTTCCCAGCAAAAGGTAAACCAAAAGCAGCTGATACCATGGATATTCAAAGAGTTGGTTTTGCTGCTGAAGCTATTGCTAAATGGATTTCAGAGCGTACTGATATTCAGGTATATTTAGAACTAACTTTACATTTTTTTTTAATTAAAATATCTGGATAAATTAATTTTAAGTTTTTTTTTGCAGATTCGCGTTTTTAGACCACCTAGCTACTCTGGAACAGTTGCTGTTGTAATGCTTCTGATATTAATAGGAGGTTTCTTATATCTTAGACGCAACAATCTTGATTTTATTTATAACAAAACAATTTGGGGACTTGGAGCTCTGGTAAAGACCAGTAGATATTTGAATTTACTATTTTATATTTCTATTTCACTATTTACAAATTTCTAATTTGCATTTTAGTTCTTTACACTTACTATGGTTTCTGGTCAAATGTGGAATCATATTAGAAGTCCACCATTCATTTATAAATCCCCTAATGGTAATGTAGCTTACATCCATGGATCTTCGCAGGGTCAATTTGTTTTGGAAACTTACATCATTATGGTGCTTAGTATCCTTTTTAAATTTGAAATTTCAATATTTTATATTTATAAGAAATTTTCCTTAATATAAAATAAAAGATGGAGCAGTAGTTTTGGGCATGATCCTTATGACAGAAGCAGCTTCTCGAAAGGGTGACGTAAAAAAACGCAGAATATTTGCTGTGATTGGCTTAGCACTAGTGGCCATATTCTTCAGTTCACTTCTTTCCATCTTTAGAAGTAAAGCACAAGGATATCCTTACAGGTATTTAATAAAATTCTTGAATGTATTACGAACACTCCCCATAAATTATATAATATTTTCTTCAGAATTTAGTTTTTCATGAAAATTAATTTCATAATTTTGGGGATTACATAATAAATTAATTATAAAAATTGCTTTAAAAAATTATTAACATTTAAACATTTTTTTCAGCCTTCTCTTCAAATAAATGAAAATTCTGTATTGAATACTTTACACATTGAATTGAATTGCATCAAGACTTTATCAAAATACTAAGACTGTACTTATAATAACATCAAATAATAGATTTTTAGAGAAAATTGTGCAATTCCTACTTGTAAAAGTACAGGTTCAAAAAATTTTGTAATATCTGTATTTCTGAATAACAATACAAAAACTTAAAATTTAAAGCAATTTCTGCCTAAATAGAAATATAAAAAATAATATTATTTAATTTAATATGTTTAGAGAAATTGTAAACTATGCAATTTATAAAAAGATAACTTTATTTTACATTTTTTAATAAAATAGATTATTTTATACATTTTAAATTAAATAATTGGCTACATAAATTAATAAATACCCGGTATTATTATATTTCGATCTTTTGGATAGTTTGAGAAATGTTTTAATGACCAGTCATGGGCTAAATGTGCACATTCCAACTATAATAAAAAACACGTGTTAGTTTTGAGAAAGATTTTATAAATAAAGATAAATTTAAACAGAAATGTATACCTGATTTGCAATAACCCAAATAGTTACATAGTGAAATGTTGTTGCCTGCCTGAGGATTCCAGATAAACATAGGTACAAAGTAATTTCAGTAAATTGTAGTGGTGATGTTATATAGTCAAAAAGTCCTCCATAAGGAATTTTATATTTTTTTGATATAACAGCTCCAGTCTTATCTTTTCTGAGATTGGCTAAAGTTAAATTTGTTCTGTATTGTGTGTATGTTGATATCAAAAATATAACAGTGAATGCATAATCTACAAAAGTCAGTCTTGTCCAATCCAGATAAATCTTTTGGCCTAAAACAAATAAAACAACATTTAAAATAATCTTTAAATTATTGTATAGTAATAAAAAGTGAATGATATATACTTTCAGTTAAACCATAGGATTCACCAACAATGCTTATCATGGCACCAAAATAATGAAAGAGTCCTACCAAATATACAGTAACATTCATGTACACATTACTAAAAACACTAACATAGTTGGTTTCATAAAATCTCTTCCAGCAGTGTATCGAAAAAATCGCTGTCGCCAAAATGACGTTCTCTGGAGCAACTGAAGTAAACAAAAATCACAAAATTAAAATCTTATCTTACTTGAAGCGACCACGAGCGCTCTTAATCTTACTTACCAATTCCCACCGATTCCTTCGATAAAAATATTTTTAAAAACACAACAATTACGTGGGGCAGCTGCTCGTGCAGAAAGTACCTGTAATGCAGCAGGGCGAGCGCACACGTGGAGTAGGGGCCAGCGAACACGTAGAAATGCCGGAACCACCTGTCGAAAAGGCGCGCGTGTTTTAATCAAATGCTTTACGCGCGTCCGCAATCAAAACTCACCTTTTAGGAACTTCCCATTTGTCGACGTAGCGGTTTTTGCTCTTGCAAGCGTATTTTCCATAGCGGACGAGCTTGGTGAACGCGTGCGGCAGGTACTTCTCGAAATAGTTGACGAGCACTCCACCCACGATGATGCCTAAAGCTTTGAGCCCGAAGGCGAGCTGCATGAGGTTCAGCGTCGACATTATCTGCCGTGCAGCATTCGAGCGAAATCTGCGAACTCGGCAGCCAGTAGTCGTTGCGCCCGAGCGCGCGCCGAGAAAGTGCCTAACGGTTAACGAACCGACTGACCCATTCTCTCTTTCTCTCAGCGCTTCTTCGACTCTTTGTTTACTTGCTCTCTCACTCCTCGCGAAAAGAGCGCGTTGGGTCCGAGTAGCCAATCGGCTGCGCTACTTGATAATACGGATAATGTTTGGCGATAAACTGCCAGCCAGAGATCGGCCGGCGCTAATTTGAATGCTTCGTTGATGATTGCTTTCGGCAAGGTGAAGGGACCTTTTTCAGTTGCAAGTCCATGACTCCTCGTAGATGCAGAACAATAAGCGCCTGTACGTGGCGGTTTTGCTCTGCATGACAATAAGGCGAGCTTCGCGCGTCTGGAATCGTGATCATCTCATCAGTCGATGCAAGTCTTTGGGGAAAGTAATCACGGATAAATGCTTGTTATTCCCGCCGTGAAGACATATCACTCGCGTTACATTGTAATGAGAGGTCCTGAGCATCGGTGGCCTTGGGTCTGCTTTCAGTTATGTAAATCAGGAATATTAGATAAAAAAGCCGAATTTGAGATAAGGGATTATCGTAAACTTTATACCATGACTTTGCAATTAAGATTAATTTCTAATTATTGAATTTTAATATAAGAACTAATTTATTTAGTATCTAAACTTAATAAATATTTGTTTATTTCTGAAAGATTTAAACGCAATTTAGTGCATTTTGAGGTTATATAACCAATTTCTCGATGTTTAAATGTAATTCCTATTTTTCGAGTTCTTTTAAATGTAATAATTCATGTTTATGAACTCATTTCCTCTTGATTTAATGATATGAAAACTTTTAAAACCCTTACCTCTTTCTATTCACTAACAGCTGTTACAACTACAATCTTGTTGTCTCAATGGACAAATAAATATAAAGCGAGGCCCTGAGCAAGTTTTCGAATTTTAGAAAATAATTTATAGGTACTATTGATATTAGTTATGTTCTTAAAATATACAATATTGTAAATTTATTAACAATTCTATATAATAATTACTTCAATAATCTGAATAAACTCAATTTCTTTAATGACCTTTAAATTTAAATTATCTCGAAAGTCTATAAACACTTTGGTGAATATAATTTCACTAATACCAACATTTTCACAAGCTAACGTAATATATCACTTATCATTTATAACTATAAGTACAGTATCAAAAAAGTATGAGATTTTTCGCAGTAAATATCGGATTTTAGACTGAATTTACGAGGAAACTTAAAAATATTATAAAAAACGGTACACATTTTTTAATAAATTGGTTTAAATAAAAAAATATTCAAAAAAATTTAGTTAAAATGAAAATTTAAGATTCAAGATTCTCATGGATATGTAGAAACCATCTGTACTACCTTCTTTTAAATTATATTTTTTAAAAACAACGTAAGAGCACTTTAAAAATTAAAAAAAAAAACATTAAAAAATAATAACATTTTTAAATTTAGCACATGAAGTACAGTAGATTCTTTCACAGAAGAGATTTTAACACCATTCTTAACTATGCAAAGTAAACGAACGACGCATATTTACACACTTCGAGGTTCCAGCAGAGGTTCTTGTTTCAATAAACTGGCAAGTCAAATTCAGAGTAATAGACGTGGTAAAAAGTTTTATTAGTAAAATTTTTATTAATATAATTATTCCTGCAAATATGATAAAGAAACTCATATAATTATTGCTTACAGGAACAAATTAAATTTGTTGTGATAGTTTAAGTATATGTACACGCTTGTAGATCGCGCTTAATATAGATGTAAAAATTTCAATTTCACATTGTAGATCATTTATATGAAATGATTAGATAAGAAATAATCTATTGGCATCTCGTTTATTATGTATCGTGATAGATTACAATTATATTAATATTTAAAATTCTAAATGTATTTAATAATAGTTTAATTAATATTATAAATTGCAATTTATGCATTTGATACTCTGAAAGATGTTTCTTTTCTTCTTTCACGTGAAAACAGTTCATTGAATTTTTCAATTAGAGTTCTTTTTGTGCAGGTTCATAGGCAGAAGAATTATTTTTTTTTTCAATTTACTGTGGTACAATGTAATGAAAAAATATCGTTGCATATATTTCTCTCTTTCTCTCTCTCTTTCTCTTTTAAGCATATACTCCACATTTATCGCTTTTTAAGTATTTATTATCCAGTTGAATAATCCGCTCTAGACCAAAATCACAGTTTACAATAAAATTAGAAAAAATGCGCCTTATCGACGTACTTTAAAATAGCATAAATTTACGATAAAAGAAAAGAACCCAAAAAACGCTCTTTTTTTTTTTACTCTATTACAATAATTTGTGTTGTCAAAAAATGGTAATTACGATACATGATTATGATACAATTGGATATTTATATAATTATACAACAATATTATAGTAATAGCAAAATAATAAAAATATTTATAATATAGTAATATGATAACAACAACAGTACAATTGGTATTCTTATATATGGTATTTAATGCATAATATCACTTAAGTTAGAGTTTTAGTGCAACAAATTTACAGGAATGTAAGAAGCTGAAAATTTAGATTTTTATAAAAAAAAGCTACTCATCCTTTTAAATAAGCCATACAAAAAGTATGCAATTTTTTTAAAAACTTGAATTAACGTAAAGAGTTTTTACGGCAAGTGTATATGTATAAAAATTTATCAAAAATTACATTCATGAACGTAAATGTTACACACCTTGAGCATGTAATATAATCGTAAATAATTGTACATGTATCAGATATTATGTCTAAAATATAACAGTAGAATGTAATTTTATTATTTATTTCGACATAATAACTAATAACTTCTGTGCTTTATTTTAAAGTAAAATTTCAGTAAATGTAAGAAGTTGTAAAAACAGTTTATGTTACGATTTTTCTATGAATGTAAAGTTATACATAGTTTATATACAAATAAAAAAAGATATCCCGATTGAGTAACTAAAAATATATAAATAAAATTCATTGCCCTGATCGAGATATATTAGTTTTATACCCATATATTATCTTACTATTATTTCTTTTTATACACGCATACGTAAAGAAGTACAAAATTATTTAATTTAAAAAAAAAGATGTAAATCTTTGAAAGAGAAATATTCTATACAAATAAAGTACACGAACCAAAAAGGCACGATTGACTGTTGACATGCGAACGATTATAACATCACACAAAGAAAATTGTTTACATCAGGAATCATAAATTCTGCTCTCAATTAATAATTGTTACGCTTCGAAATTATAAGAACGCAAATTTCCAATCGATCGCTTGTACAAATTTTTCGTGCGTTTCCCCTACCATTTTTATTTTGTCACCTTTATTTCTCAAGTTTTTCGTCTTCATCATTTTTGTCTCTTTTTTAGAAAACAAGATAGAAAAATATATAGTATATATTTGTTTATGAAATTCGCTTATCTAAAGTGCTAAAAAATAAAAACTCTAGAAACGTGTTTCTTTTATGACACTACACTTTTGGTGGTTGCATTATTGAATATGACCGTTATTATATTGTAAAAAAAGCGGCTACTTCATGTAAGTGAAGGCATCGATTAAAATTTACATTTTATAAAAAACAACCGAAATGGAAGGCAAAGACCGCGGAGGTAAACATTTTAGGGACCTGAATGGCACCAAAATGAATTTTGATATTCCTGAAAAAAGAATTTGCTTATCTTAAAAGGTTAAACACCAATTGGATACTGCGAATGTACATGTATAATTTAGAAAAAGGTTTATTGCGAATTAAATACTAACTTTTGTACTCTATATTTTAATTATAAAATATTCCATTTGAAAGATATGTGATAAATTTAGTTGACTGACGTTTCAATTTAATTGATTTATTCACTATATAAATTTATTGCTCCTTAAATCACGTTTAAAATAATACGTGATTGATTGTAAATATAAAATTTTGTTTATAGAAGAATTTAATAAAAAAATAAAGAAATAAAAAGTTTTAATAATTTTCAAAGTCAATATTAGTAGATCTAAGGAATTATTTTTTTTTTTTTAATTTACAATACTTTCATTACGTAAAGATTAAATTGATGTTGATAATAAAACCCTGATAATAAATTTTGTGAAAGGTTTCATGAATACTTCTTACACAGCAATTCTATAAATAAAGGAATTTTAATACCTAATTGGAGGAATCATATGTTAGCAGGATGTATAAAGAATAAAATTGGTTTAACTCTTATTTTCTGCCTAGTAATTAACTCTTAGACAAGCAAATCCCTTTTTTAAAAATAAAAATAGAAAAATCAAATCTCCTAATTATGTAAAACTCGCAATTCCAACCTGCGAAAATTTTCTCTCGACCATCAATATTCAATTTTCTCACTTTTGTCGTTGAAAGTCGAAAATTCTAAATAATAACTGATTATATTCTTAAATCTTAAAAAGTCAGTGACCATCATTGCGTTTTAATCTGGATTACTGCTAAGCAGGTAAACTCTAACGCCGCATTCACAGATCTTTTTTCCTTGTACACTGACTCTAATTCATGTTTTGATTATTTCTTAATAATTGAGGTTTTGCATGAAAAATTTACAACCTAACTTTCCAATACACTGTAATATTATTTATAAAAGTAATTCACATTAAGACTTACGGTTTCCTAAGTAAAATAAAAAGCCATCTACGTCGACGATTCTCATGCAAATACCCAATGACTTTACGCTAATCACCCTACAATCTACAAAAATTTTTCAAAAAAGAGACCATCGGTAAAAAAATCCGCATCTGGTTTCGCAATCAACGATAATCCACGGAGTACTCGCAATCTCGACTACAAAGTGATTCAAGTCTGCTTCAGTTCCTGAAGTAGTAGAGAGGAATCCGCATCCATTTGGCGAAGCCGACGCTCGCCGAGGCGGAGGCTCATATGGAGCCGCTGCTGTCGCCCGGAAAGACCATCATGTGCTCTGCGCTGTAGGAAGCGGTAGGTGAGCTCCGGGCATCCAGCGACGCCCGACTTGCCGAGCTAAAGCTCGAGGAACTCAAGTCTTCGCAGCTCGCCATTTGAGTGCCACCTGGAACAATGGTTTTTTTTTCTGAATTTTTTAATCTGAATTCAATTGATTATGGAACGTTCGTAACAGAGTCACAAAAACAGTCTTACTTTTGTCATTGCAGAGTCCGGAAATAAAGTCGTTTGCGAAACAAAATTAAGCCATTTTTAACGGAACTGTATAGGCAAATAAGATTGAAAGAAAAACTTAAAAATGCTATAAGCAAAAAGTTATTGTTTCTTACACCTTTCTTTACAAGATATCATTAATTACTTTATAGAATTTCAGTTGTTAATCTATAGTTATTAATTTATAGTATTTCAAATTATTTTTAATATTACTGTTGGAAGTTTGCTATTTGTTTTTTCAGGGTAATGAAATAAAGCTTAATACATCTTATATATACAAATATGAACAATTCAAGTCATTTTATTTATAGAGGGTCTGCTGAAGGAAATAATTTTAATAAAAATGTAACACCAAAGATCTGTCTGGATTTTAATAATTTATTTTCACTCAATAATTTTGTGTTAGTACGACATGCACTCTCAATGATCTGTCCTTTATTTTCAGATAAATAATATAGGTTTTATTTGCGATTTTTAGATGTAGAATTTATGCGATATTGTCGATGAATCGCAAGTCTATATATAGAGTAATGTAAATAACACCTCTTCATTCATTTGTTGTAATAATTTTGGTTTAACAATGATTCGTACAGACATCCCAAAAAAAATTGCAAATTTACCTAGTGCTCGTTTTCGACAGAATCAAGAATAAATCGATTTAATGCAGCTAAAAATACAATAGATCCGGACAAAATAACATTTTGCTGCAATTTTTTTTAAGTAAGACTATGCAGTCTCGATTTTTACCAACACTGAGATTCAGTCGGAAATTGCCCTAAGAATTCAATGATAATAATAACCATTTATTAGAATTCATTTAAACTAAACGAACGATTTGTTAAATAAACTATGATATGAACTACATGACCGCATTTAACTATCATTTTGACATTACGGTTTTTTTTTCATCTTTTGTCATTACGATAATAATCTGAACACTTTTTTTCTCTATATAAATAGAATATAGAATCCGAGACAATCCTCGATTACGCGGATGCGGATAATCTCATTTTACTTTATTTTGTTCTGTTTTTTATTATTATTTTATTTATACACACACTAAGCTTGATCGACAGCCACCGGCGAGTTCGAACAACTCTTCTACATCGCGTGAGCGATTCGCGATCGAAGATATACAATATACATATTTATTTTTTTATTTCTTTCGTCCCGTTTCATCGAAAATGCAATATTGCACAAAGGTATATATATATATATATATACTTATGTGTTTCTTCTGCACTCCAGTGTGGATTTTCGCAATATTACACATGCTTATGAATATCGAAGTATGCCGTAAGTTACGTGTCTACGAGCTATTATTATTCTTCAGGAGAGAGTATTTTGAACTTGGTTTTTTATTTTTTTTTCGTTCGCGAGGCTCATTTTCTCTATATATTTCAATTTTACAATTTATACAATTTTCTTTTATTCTTCGAAACACTTATGTACTAATTTATAATTTTTTTTTCTTCGGTTTTTTTGACATTCACACTAAACGAAGGCATTGGTTATAAGCATTTACTATTTTGTTAAGCGCCTACGAGCTCACAGATATATCTGTTAATATATCATTTTTTAATATAAGAAAAATGAAGTTTTATAAACAATAAATTAGAACATTTTCATTGAAAATGTAGAAGAAATTAAAATAATCTGTAAAAAGTTATGAAACAGAATAAAAATAATACATGTATTCTTGTCAAAGAGCTGAAAATAAACTATGATATGCATTATTTAGAAGTTCTTTTTCTTTAAGAGTTGCGCAAGACTTTATAATACATACTATTTTCGACAATAGTTTGAACGTTATGTAAAAAGGTAGAAATATAATATGAATCTTTACGTATAGAAATCTTCTCAGTGTTATGAATACTTATATAGAGATCAATTTTTTTTGCATTGAGTATAATAACTAGTTTGTCTATCTTAATTAGTTGCGCATTGTTTAAGAATATTTTATAGCATTCAGAAATTTCTTTATTCGAAAGTTCGATATACTTTATACTCATCTCTGTAGTAGAATATTGAAAAAATCAATATAAATAAGAAGAGATTTAATTATTTTCATTCCCATTAATAAATATTCAATAATATAATACAGTGATACTCTGCAAACAGGTACATATTGCTTTTTTATATCTATGAACTCGTGGCACCGAAACAATTAAATTTTTTTCATTAATCGCTCGTTACATAATTCTACACAATGCTGCGGCGAATCTTCAAAACGAAGATTCGGCAAAACATCAAAAAGTATAAAGCTTCGCGGTGTCGTTATTTGTTTTTCGTACTTATACTTGTGCAGCCAAAAGCGTTCGTATATTTGCAACAGAGCTCACGAAGTACCTTTCTGAGATCATCGTAAAACAAATTCGACAGCGCGAACTGTACACATTTATATAATAAATAATATACATAATATATAAAATAAAAGAAATCAAGCTAACGCGTTAAAACGCGTAACATTTAAATCTCATTTAGTGTAGAGATGCCTTTGCATTATTTGAATATACCATCTTTATTTTATTTATTTGTTAATATATGTAAAAATAATATAATTTTCAAATCTAAATTTTATAAAAATTACTTATAGATCGTGATGCGATCTCTTTTTCTGCGAGATTTATAAATTGTTGTTATAATAATGATTCTAGAATATGGCGTTTAAAGTATTCGAAAACCATTTTAATTTTAATTATTTATTTAAGAAAATTATTATTAAAGCTTTTTACTTTTTTTGTACTTCGCCCTGTAGTTTTATATTTTTCTAATATAATATTTACTATTTTTTTATAAGAAAGAATGAAGTGCAAGGAAAAGATGAGGCTGTGCAATAAAAGAATTCAGCATAATACAAAGTTCGATAGATGAAAAATACTGCGGATACTTATGGATGGAATACGAGTACAGAAAAGCGAAAACTAACTAAAATTTGTCTCGCAAATAATGGACTTTGAACTTAGAAATACGTTTGTCTAAGTTTCAAATATGTTACTAATAAATACATAAATAATAAAAAAACAAGGCAATTTAATTGAAAGAGACAAGAGTATTTCGGATCAATAGGCTTCCTTAAGACGATAAAATAATAAAAACAGACGAGACTATATACCAGTATTTTTATAATATGCGTAAAAACGAGTGATCGCACAATAATTCATAGAGAGGCATTTCGCATGTTCCCGTTTGCTTATCTTCTCTAAAATTTCTTTCGTTAAAGCTTGCCTATGGCGTACTTTTATTTCATATTGCACTCTCTCGCATGATCGAGATGAACACCTAATGGCCCAATCGTATAAAATTTTAGCGATATAATTAAAACGATCGTTACATGATAATTAAATTATTAGTTTTAACACTTAAAAGTTCGTCGACATTAGATGTACCCCTTGAATATATAACACCTATTATGGTCCATTCTCCCTATTTCAATCTCCTTCTCGAATTTGTATTTAATTTACACACGTGCAAAAGCCTTTGTTGTTCATCGCGAATATTCTTCATCACGGAAATGCACGTTATTCTTATTTCACAGCGCTAATACTTCATTTGATCGATGGCATTTTATATTTACACATTTGCAGCATCAGTTTAACAACAATACCAATGATTATAATAACGAGACGCGACGATACAGCGTCTGATTGCTAAATAGATATAATTTCATCGGTTTTTTAAAAAACTGATTTTTTTGTAAATGTTTTTGTGTTTTTAAAATTTTTACTTATGCAAAGTTTTCTTATATATTAAAGTTACGTTAAACAAAATTCAATAATAACTCGATAAATCTTAAAAAGATAACTTGATCCAACGAGGGTTATAATTTTATGTATTAAAAACTAACAATGTACAATAAATCGAAGTAAATATTTAGGAAAAAAAATACTGGCTTCAGTGCATGTCATATTAAGTTAAAAATTATTTAAAAAATATGAAAAAGTAATTGCTTTATCACAAATGTATCACGTAGCTTACGACGAAGCATCTGAATTGTAAAATAAAACACAAAAACGTTTACAGCTCTAATTCAACAAACAAATTTTACGTCGCGTCTTTTCAAATGAAAAACCTCAGCTGCCCGTCATTTCGTTTTCTTTATCATCTTCCTCTTCCTCTTCTTCTTCCTCCTCCTCCTGCTAATCTACTCCGGCCACTTGCATGAAGAGAATGTAAAGGGCGAGGCCGGCCCTGGGTACGTCGACGCAATCCTCTACTCATCTACGTTTTTTCTTCTTTGACCTGTTAGCTTTCTTGCCCGGCAGCGCTGCTGTAGTTTGCACCATCGTCACTGACGAAGCGTTTTTTTCAGCCAAAGCTAGTAACTGAGAGCGGGCCGTACCTCTATCCTCTTCGGTGTCCATTGGTACGACAACGTTGGCGTTTAAATCATCCGAAGAGCTCGAACGTTCGACCAGCGCACCCGTTGCTTCTTGTTCGGAGTCGCTCTTTTTTTCCAACTCTTCTTCAAGGACTCTACTAGAAACTGTTTCTTCCATAGGCTCTTCGATAATTTCGATTTTCTTGCATTCTTCTTCAACTATCTTATCAAGGCTTTCAGCCCGTTGACGTTTTTTCTCTTCATCCTCCTCTTCTTCCTCGATCTCTCGTTCAAGAGTTTCTATATTGAGTAATTCAAGATTTTCCTCTTTATTGCTCTTTTTTGTATTTTCCCGAACGACTTCTTCTTCATCTTCTGACAGTAGCTTGGCCGGTTCAATTTCTTTGATCATCGGTGAACTACTGCTCCGACGACGCACTACCGACGTCCAAGTCAGAGGGGGTACTACTTCCTCCACTTCTTTTTCAGGTGATTGTTTATCGAAAACTGGCTCGCACAGCACTTCTACCTGGTCTGCTTCATCCGAGAACTGGGGAGGTGGTGGTTGCGATAGATGTTGCTGTTTTCTGCTACGTTTGGATTTCTTTTTAGTCAGTTCAGGTCTAGGCAGAAGGATTTTGCAATCCGGTATTGAAGGAATCGGGAAGGAGCCGCTGCTTTTCTCGGCATCGATGTCGATTATTTCGACCATGTCGGGCAAGGCCAAAGGTTCCTCCAGCTTTTCTGCAGGTGGACTCAACGGAGGTGGAGGAGGAGGATAAAGCGGTGGCGATGGTGGCAACATTTCAACAATCGGCGATATTACCACCGCGTCCATATTGATGATCTCAACCATGTCGTTTGGTGAGGAGAGAGGAATCAGTGACTGGCGCTTTGATCGTAAACGAAACTTTTTCGAGCCACTGTGCTGTTGCTGCGATTGCTGTTGAGTTTCTTGTTCCTGCTTAACTTCTACGCGTTTTTCAAGCTGCTTTGTGATTTTCGTTTCTTTCCCCAATTCGGAAGAAGCAACGACGACCGAAATCGGTGCGATGGGTGGAAGCTCAGCAGCGATTGGCTTGTGCTTTTCTTTGCTGCCTCGCTTCTTCCCACTGCCGCTCCACTTTTCGCTCGTTTTCGGAACGTCGCAGTGCAGCACGTGCTCTATATCGTCGTCAGAGGACAGGACAGTACAGAGCGATTTCTTGGGTGGTGAGACAAGTTCCTCCTTGTTGATATGCTCGATATCGTCATCCGAGGACGTGGCAGCAGCTGCGATCGTCTTGCTCGATAGCTGAGAGTCGCGCTCCTGGGCTCGAGTTTGGATGGCCCTGGTTTCCTGCTGCTCGTCAACGGAGATGAGCATGCACTTGAGCTTGCAGGAACTTGGCCCTGTAGGCGTCTGCACGTTGCTGCAGTCCGGCACGGCGCCGCGTTCGGCGCAGACGCTCGTGCTGCTGGGCACGTCCCGGAAGGCGTCGGCTCTGTCGAGGTCGACGGCACAGCAGGCCACGGTGCTGGCAGCTTCGGCGCAGAGGCTTCTGCGCTCCTTGAGCTCCTCGATGCTCTCCAGAGGCACGCTGTCGATGACCGCGGGCTCGTTGGCGCTACGCATCTCCGCGCAGATCTGCGTGTGCTCGCGCAGCTCGACGCAACGCTGCATGCACGAGGAAGCCAGGTCCTCCTCCGGCCACTTGCCCTCCTCCGCGCAGATGCTCATGCTAGGCGAGGGCGTCGGATTCTGGCCCTCCTCCTCGTCATCCTTGTCGTCGGGCTGGACTAACGCTAAGCTCTCCTCCTCCGCCGAGACGGTTATCACGGTGCCCAGGGGGTTGACGACCTTAGCTACCGGATGACCCACCCTTTCAACTAACGAGCGCCTCCCTAGATCAACAGAAAAAGCCGTAGGCAGGTATCAGAATTGAGATCACTCTTTTTTTGCGCATGATTTTCAGAACTACTTTTCGAATAGGGCATTTTTACTGAGTTATTTATCGTTTTGTGCAGTGTGGGTATATATGGAGACGTGTTGTTGTTCGATTAGAATAGTACCTTTAAAACAGGTTGTTTTTAAGCGCGAATTAATAGTTTATTAGTTAATAAACTCAATTTAATGAATCGATAGTAGGAAATTGAATTATAATTCTATAAATCACTACACATCACGTAATATCATTTTAATTTGCTAAACTCGATAAATGCTTTGTTTAAACCTGACGTAAAAAAAAATTCAATTCAATCGCAGATCAAGCGTTCTTTAGATTAGTTAGGTTTACTTTTGGTTGAAAAAAATAAAATGATATCAAATTATTATCCACTAAATGACTAATCATAGCAAACTAATAGCTAAAGTAAAAAATTAGTTTCTCGTACAAAATGTTTAAAGTGATTAATATTTTAAATAGACCCGTCTTAAACGAAACGGTTTTTCTAAAGTACGAATAATGATGGGTAATGTATGAATGTATGTGAAGTGTAAACAAACAAGTCACTAGTATTTTCGACTTTTGTTTTTAACTTGACTCGAAAAGAAATAATGTTTTAGTAGCAAGCACAGTACATTGGAGAAATAAAAAGAAAATGAAAAAGCTGAAAGTAATTGGCTTGCTGATGTGCTACGCTCGACTCTGTTCTACACCAACTGAATCACAAAAATTTAGCGAATAATTTGGGTATCAATAAAATATTAAAATCAAAAGTAATCGAGCCTTCAATTGAGATAAATTTCGAAAAAGTAGTACAGTGGTTTCCTACAGAGCCCAGGCAATCGCTGTTAGTGAAACGCTGTTGGTGTACAATAAATATATACGGAGAGAAAAAACGTTTAGAAAGGTGCAACAAAGATACCTGCCTTTGGCTAGTTCTGTGTTCGCGTTTTTTTACTTATAACATATTAATAACTAGCCACCATCCTCAACCACGTGCAGAAGGAATAATTAACGCCACACTGTTTATATATAAATATTTACATTGAGATGTGCTTATTTTCGTGAGAGCCGCTATTGAGTATATTTTTCTTGCATTATTTTTATGTTGCATTTGCTTATTTATTCAGCTTGGAACATTCATAATACGATGAAAATGATTTGTTATTAATAAAAAATGATGCATGTAAAATTTAAGTTTCTTGCATTTTCTGAATAAAAAATAAAGTAAATAAATAATTAACATTATTCGTAACTGTAGATAAATAAAGAATCCTTTAACACTACAGACTGATGTGTACTGTGTGTAATGTAAAAAATACTGCGAACTCAACAGTGACACAGAATAGCAAAATTCTCAAGATTAAAAAAAACTTCATGCGTACGTTAAAATGCATTTAATGTAAAGTATTGCTCGAATTATAAATGGTAATTATCTCAACTTATGTGTTTAATGATTAAAAATATTATGCTGGAATCTTGAGTATGTTTTAGTAAGTTTGAATTATTAAAATGCACGCGACAACATGAGAAATGGTATAGTAGTAAACGTACCTGCTGCCCGATGTGGCGTCGAAATAGACATTTCGAGCATTGCTTCCGCAAGATCTTCTTTTAACTGATTTTCACCACTACCTGTTGCACTTCCCACCTGCTCATGATCTATGGTATCTCCATAGGCTCCAACAAATCTTGGTGACTGCTCATAACTGCCTAATTTTATAAAATTATGCATTAGTAAGTTGTAGACAATGATGCAAAATAACAAATACAGAAATGTACTTACTTCCAGAACCATCTATCACCACTGGCACTAACGGCCTGCCTGTCGTGTGTGGCATATTCATAGGATTAGATCTAGCAGGCCGCGAACCACTAGCCACGCCAACTTCGACGGTTTCTGCTTCTACCAAATTAGCTGGCACACTAAAAATTTATTATCATTTTAATAAAATTGATCAATATTTCTAATGTAAAATGTGCATAAAACTGTGAAAAGTTGTATTACCCGCTGGGAGCATTGTAGGTCTTAAAAACGAACTGAGGTCCCATCCAGAGTCGTCGATGAGGCCCTGCATGAGTAAACATTTCCACCTGACTGACCCAACCATTCTCGTTATTAGTTTCTTCCTGATCACTTGACGGTGGTGTCACATGCATATCAAGTAACAGGTTGTTTGGTGGCAAAGGCGGGGTGATGTCAATGGACCCTGGCAATCGGATGAGTGGCCACTGTCCTTTGGCTTCCACTTCCAGATCGATTGGTGTTTCGTCGCAAACTTTTTCTTTAGGCACAGCTAAATTTTTGAATTATTTTTGACAAATTTAAACAAAAAAATTTTGATTTATTTAAAACTTTTATTAATAAATATTTGAAAATCAGACTGAATATTTAAAATTAATTAATTTATAAGTTTCATTAGATCAAAATTAAATTATTTAAGAAGCTTTTTCAGTCGATAAAAATACGTACTGGCAGCAGGTTTAGGTTCCAAATCATACTGAATCATATATCCAGTATAACAGGCCATGATGTAGAGAGAGTCCACAGCTCGTTTTGATAATTTCGTATCGCGTTGTGAATATACCCAAGCTCTTGGTGGTGCGAAGCAAGCGCAAAGTTTCAATGGCAAAGTGATACTGTCATCCGAGTGAAGACGCTGCCTTGGTTGTGCTCTAAAGAATTTAAATAATAAAACGTGAAATATGGTACCTCTATCAAAGCTACCCATGATACAACATTTTTTGATTATTACAATAAAGCTGCTAAATGTGATTGATTTATATAGCATAAATAATTAAGCATTAAAAAAATTCTTTTTAAATTTGAGAATTTAAATTTTATTTTGTACAATATAATAATTTACCTCGGTTGTGCTTGATTGATAGCTGGATTGGCGATTGAAGATTGTCTAATTTGGGCGAGTGGATTAACGGTGATGGGCTGCGGATAAGGTCCTACTCGAGGATTTGCAAAGGGGAAGACAGGTATAGACTGCTCTCCGTGGGAGGGAGAATGAGACCTCGCAGCCTCATCCGTCAACCCAGCGCTCCTGTGAAACCTGGATAACCGATTAACGACTTGGGGGGAGGAATGCGTGCGCACACCAATGGGACCACCATATGGAGCAACAGGAAAGACGTGAGTCGTGCCGCGAACAGTGGATACGGCGGCCCAACGAGCATCGTTAGAGAATGTCATATCCTGAACTTTGGCCGTTGTATCGCCTCGATGTAAAATGTATAGGTGGTGTACTGCTGCCAAATTCGAACCGATTGGGTGCGGATGCAGTCTGAAAAAGATAAAGTAAATTTATACAAGATTTTTAATTTAGTTTAAAAAATCTTGAAAACCTTTTCGAAAACAATTAAGCGTTTTCGTTTATACCTGAAGACATGGAAATCATGGCCGCGCCTATCAGCCGTCATAATAAGTTGACCGGTAGAGTCAATGGCGATAGCGACGATGGCATCGGTATGAGCAGAAAAATGAGCAACAAATGTTTCAACACTACCATCGCCTTTCTCCTTTTCTTCCTTTGTGTCCTGAAGATCGAAAACGGTGATGATACCTGGTTGGGTTGTCTCCGCGGAGTTAGAATTGATCGGGACTACTGGAGGTGTTGTTGAATTGCCCGTCAAACTCGATGCAACTGTCTCACCAAGACCACGCAGACCTTTGCCTAAGGACTTCGCAGCGTGCAAAACTGTCGCTGTGTAGCTCGACGCACCTTCACCCTCACATCCACCAAAACTCCTTCGACTCGGAATTAACCTCTTCTCGCTGTGAATGTAATGTATTTACTATAAGGAGTGTTTTATATTGTTAAACAATTTTTTCTAAACGATTTATTAAAATAAAAATAATTCTACTTTTTATTATGTAATTAAATATACTTTTATATTTAAAAATCAAAAAATATTTACTGAACGATGAAAATCTTTAATTTCATAAAAAGTCAAACATTTCAATATATGATTTTATAAAAACCTCATTTTATAGCTTTATGTAGGTGTTTGAAAGATACTGGTAGAGAACACCTTGTAAAACTCAAATTTAATAACTTCTGCATGTTAAAGACATAAATAATTTTTCATTTATGTACAGCAAATCTATAAATTATTTTTATAACAAAGTCTATTTAAAATGTTTTTCGGAATGTCAAAATTTATAAAAAAATATTAAATTAAACAAAATTACCTATACACAAGCCACCTTGTACCAAGCGCAACGGGATTAGGATTTGGCCCGGGACTAAGATAACAGGTAGTAATAGTGACGACGTCTTCGAGTGTCTTGGCGTCAAAGACAGCAATCTTCTCAGGAAAGGTAACGACGATTGAGCGCTTGTTAGCAAGCACGTCGCAAACCTGGCTTTTGAACTTGATGCTCTTGACTTGTTCGGCTGTTTTAAGCGAGACGAAACTCACGCTGCAAAATTGCGGCCCTGGCCCGGTTGAATCACATAGCGCTACCATTGGCCGTTTCATTTTGAACAAATCTATCGCAGGATCCCAGTATTGCGGTTTCGGATCCGGCAGAACTCGAAGAGTACGTACCGGACCCTGACGCCAAGACAATACCTCCGTGGCATCGCCTGACGCCGCAATTAACCAGATCTGAAATCATTTCTAAGATTTAAAAACTAGAAAACGCGCAGTATTTTGAATAATTTAGTTTTAAATTATCTTTATAAAATTATATTTTTTAAACCAATTGGTTTTAATAAACAATTAAGAGTATTAACATTTTGAGATTTTAGAAATTAACAATTAATTTTTCCACAGAAGCTCTATTTTTATAAATAAACTACAATTACTTGAACTCCATTGTTGTAGCCCAAAACCAGTAATAGGGGTGGTGTGCTGGTTCCCTCATTGTCATCAGGATATAAGGCTGGATCATTGACATCAGCATACTCAAATTTAGCCCATATTATAGTTTCTTTTGTATCAGAATTAGGTACACTGCTACTGTAAGCCTGCAAAAAAAAAACAAAGAAACAATGCAAACAAAACCTGATTGCACAACTGCATACTAACAAAAGAAATAAATACACTTATGACATAATTACCATGAAGCTCACCTGTGGTACGATGTCATTGATAATGCCAGCCATGCTGTCAATGATGGACTTATCACTAACAGGCTGAGGACTAACAACCTGAGCACCCTTGTGTGCACCTGTCCTTCTGGGTGAGTCGGCCGACATTTTTCCCCTTCGCCTCTCTCATGTAAAGCCAACCAAATTCCTGAAGAAGAAAATTCGATGTTTACAAGATTTCTAAACTTCAAGCACAACAAACATTCTTCCTCTTCCCTCTCGACCGACGCACCTCTCCCCCTACCTGCTAAACATCTCCGCACGTACACTCTCACGCAATCGCTCGCTAACACCCATTCGTGCAATAACAAGCAAGTAGTGTAGCAGAATAATTCTGTACGCTAGACAAGGAAAAGAAAGAGATTCGCGGCAGGAGTTTCAGCTTGCAGCAGCAGCAGCTCCGTCTCTCTCGTGCTTGACGACATAGACACACAGCTGTTTGCCCCCACCACGACTGCCCTTGTGCGTTCTCTCTACTGCGCTTCTCTTTCTCACTCTGACACCCACACAGCCGAGTGCTCCTTTATTCTCTACGCATCTTCTCTGTTTTTGTCTGCTACCCGTGCCCTCCCGTCCCACCGCTCCTTTCTTTTTCCCCGGAGCGTTCGACTGCGCGAAAAACAATATAAAAAAAAAAAAATAAGCTGGCGCAGCGATAGCCCGAACGGAGTAGCTGGCGATGACTCGCGCGTCACAAAGGGGAGATGTCGACTGCATAACACACGGAAATATAGGCGATGCAGGTTTGCGGGTTTAGCGTTTGGACACGTCCAAAAAGCTCGAAAGCTAAGGGCATCGGTGTCGTTGTTCCAAACGCGCGAGTTTTAACAAAGGAAGCGCAGCAGCAGTAGTAGGCAGTGAACACTTACTTTCTCTGCTCGCTTGCGTTCCCCTCTGTCTCTTCGTCGTTCCTCCGCTGCCGCTGCTTTTCGCAGCCAGGTTTAATCTATTGCGTCGTCTTCATTCTATCCGCGCGCGCCTCCGTCTTTTCTCCTTGCACTCTCTGTTTTTCTACGGGAGACTGAATACGACGACGCTGCCACTGTCTCGAACGCCTTCGCTCCGTCACCTCACTCTCTCTCTCTCTCTCTCTCTCTCTGCGCTCAGCTCCGATCCGATACAAACACTGGCCCTAATGAACAGAAATAGCTGCTGCTGCTTCGCGGTTGAGCTTGCCGTCTCTCTCTCTCTCGCTCGTCCGTCCTTCTCTTCGCGCGCCAAGTGCGCCTGCGCTACTGGCTCTCCGTTTTTGCACGCGCATGTGAGTGTGCGAAAACGAGCGAGATTAAACATCGAGGCAGAGCTATACCAGAGAGGCCAAAACATCTAACCGTTAAACCGCCGTTTTTGTAGCTTGTAAGTATATTTTCTACCTGCCTGCTATACAGTTGCGGGCGTGCGAGCTTGATGAAAATCAGTTGATGAGCTTTATTTGATGAGAAAGAGTGTAAGAATGCAAACCAGAAACTCATAATTGTTTGGAACTTACAATGGGAGAGATATAAGTTCAGAAATGAGCTGTTCTTTTCGATTTGGGCAGATTAGATTTTATACATATTTTCGATGATTTTTAATGGCAAAGAAGCGCGCATCGGATTTGTTTAACTTTCATTTAAATTTTAAAAAAACTTGAAAATATTCATATTCGATTTCTTTCGAATTATGCTATTTCAAAACATTAATTGGTAAATTTATAAATTTTAAACATGTTAAAATTAAATGTAATACATTAAATACTCAAGTTCCGATTTAATTATTTAAATTTACTCAATATCCTCTACTAGTGATACTTTCTAAAATAGATTTGCGAATTGTTATTTTGCAGTTTATTTAAGACTTCTGATTTCAAAATCTTCACCTACATCCACTAGTACTGTATAATTATACTAGAAAGTATAAAGAGACAGCGATACTCAAAAGCAGAAATCGAAGATATGTGGTCTATCTGGTGTCTTGTATTAGCAGCGATTTCTGCGAGTTGTCACGCAAGAAACAATTTCCTTCTCATTATCGTCGACGACCTGAGACCCGCCCTTGGATGTTACGGTGATTCCAGAGCTTATACTCCGAACATAGATCGACTTGCCCGCTCAAGCGTCGTTTTCAACAAAGCCTACGCGCAAGTATATATTATGCGATGTCGTTTTAATATTTTTCAGATAAAAACAGTTAAATTGCGAAAAAAAATCACTTTTTTTTTAAATTTTAATTCAGCATAAAAAATTTTGTATAAATAAAAAGAAATTCTATTTTTTCCGACAACTTCATGCAATATATCTGTAAAAAGAGCGTAATACAGTAGGGAATATTTTTTAGCAAGCGCTTTGCGCTCCGAGCAGAAACTCTTTTCTTACCAGCAGACGACCTGATACTTTGGGGCTTTACGATTTTCACAGCTACTGGCGGCACGACGCCGGTAATTATACAAGCTTACCCCAACTTCTCAAGGACAATGGATACATTACTGCGTCGTTCGGAAAAGTTTTTCACCCAGGTTTCGAATTTTTACTTTCAATTAATTAATGCATTACTGTAATATGAATATGAAACTAATTAAAAGCAATAATAAGAGACAAAAGATTAAAAAGACATCATGAAAACTCTTTGATCATTTTCTCAAAACTTCTCTTGCAAGAATAATGAAATCTAAATTGCAATTTTAAAAACAGGTGCGAGCTCCAATAACAGCGACGACAGTCCTTATTCCTGGTCCAGGCCAGCCTTCCACCCCCACACCGATCGCTACAAGGACGCTCCAGTTTGCTCGAATCGCAAAAGCGCCTCGCCTTCCAGCAATCTTGTAAAAAAATCGCAATTGTGCATGAAATTTCTGGGATATGATGAAATGCATGAGCTGTCTGCATGCAGGTGATGACGCTTCTTTTTCTTACACGGCTTTTTGCAAACAAAGCATTTTTATACATTTTGGAAAAACGATATATGCTAGTTTCTTTGCTTACTGATATCTTTCTACTTTCCATTATCTGTAAATTTTATTTCTCTAAGTTGTATTCAAATAAGATAAATTTCATCTTCCTGTCTGTATAAAACATATTATTTGACGCGATATATTATGTTCGCGAGAAATTATTTAGATAAAATTTTTTGTAAATATATATATAGTTTGTAAACATTTTTTTTTTCTTTTCATAAAAATGGTTTCTTTTATATTCAGGTCTGTCCAGTTCATGTTTCTTCAATGCCGAATGCAACCCTACCTGATATCGAGACGTTGAAGGCAACTAAAGAGTTTTTGAACAATAACAAAGAGCCTTTCTTTCTGGCAGTAGGCTTTCAAAAGCCGCATATTCCTTTAAAGTATCCCAGGCGATATTTAAGTAATTTTTTAAAAAATCATACCAAATCAAAAGTACAACAAGATTAATCAGAAAGCATTATTTTTATAGAATTTCATCCTTTAGAAAAATTTTATTTACCGAAGAATTATGAATGGCCGAGTAATGTTAGCAGCGTAGCTTACAATCCCTGGACGGATCTTCGCTGGAGAAGCGATGTGGAAAAATTGGATTTAAAGTGTCCGTGGGAAAAGATACCAGGTATTTAAATACACAAAATTTATAAGAAAAACATTTGAATACTTTTATTAAATTTTATAAAAGTTTATAAACTTCAATATAATTTTTTATGTACATCGCATATATAAGTATAAAATGACTTGGTTCTAAAAATATATTTACAGAGAAATATGCAAGAAAAATAATTCAGTCTTATTACGCATCAGTGACGTACATCGACGATCTCGTAGGACAAGTTTTAAATGAACTAGAAATCTTAGGTATCAGGAGGAATACAACGATTATTTTTACATCCGACCATGGTAAGTTACTTCTTTATCATTAAGGTATCACAAGATAGTTGTATAACAAATAACTGTATAAAATTCTTTGTCAACGTTTTTAAATACCAATTTGTGCAGGCTGGTCCCTTGGTGAACATGCTGAATGGGCGAAGTACAGCAATTTTGAAGTTGCGCTACGCGTACCATTGATTGTTTCAATTCCATTTGTCACGTTTGATTCAAACAATGATTCACATAAGTGTATATCTAATACAAAGTGCTGTAATTACTATAAACACATTGACGATCCGGTAGAATTGTTAGACATATTTCCAACAATAACAGAACTTGTGGATATTACAATTACAAAGTGTCCTCGTAAGGAATTTAATAACATGCCTGATCTTTGTACCGAAGGTAATTCCTTAGTTTCATTGATAGAAGCTTCAATGCTTTGCAAGGTATGACTTACATATTGACTAATACAGGTTTTTCGTTACCAGTATGATACTCTTTATTGAAATATGTTCAAATGGAAAATAAATTTTTGGCAGTTATTTGTTTTAAAAAATAAAATTATTTTTTTCAAAAAATGAGCTACAATACTGGAAACAAACTGATTAAAGTAAAATATATTTGTTAATTTAAAAAAATATATTATTTTATACTATTTTATTAACAGACTGAACTTCAAGATCGGATGGCTATTAGTCAATATCCTAGGCCAGGAATGAATCCAACTTGCAATCGTAATTGCGATGAACCACATCTTCACGAAATTAATATTATGGGCTATTCATTGCGGACGATTCGCTACAGATATACTGCATGGGTTAAATTTTCACATAAATTTAAAAAACCCAACTGGCAAAAAGTTTTTGCAGAAGAACTTTACGATCACGATTCCGATTCTGAAGAAAATACTAATATTGCTTACATTAAAAAATATCAACGTGTAAAAAATGTTTTACAAACTACGTTGATAGAAGGCTTGAGATGAAGATAAAACTAAAGTTATTCGATGTCTTATCTTACTGTTTTAAATTAAAATTAGCTTTAATATAAAAATTAAATATAGATCTTCAAAAAATTCGTAAAATACTGATCATTTTTTATTTTTATTTTTAAACTTATTCACGTCATGATTTAGCTCTTTTTCTTTTTCATAATCGAACCATGCTTGAATTCTTTCGTCTTCATCAAGTTCTTCTTCTTCCTGAAAAATAATTTTAATTAAAAAAAGTGTCAACAAAGAAATTAAAATAGTAATTCCACTTTGGAATTTTCAATTGTTTAAACCATTGAAAATATGTTTAAAAAATAAGAACTGAAAGAAAATTCTACCTTATTTTCCAATAATGAATCATGTTCAAAACAATTATAAACATAATTCTTATACTTTAAAAAAACGTCTGCCAAAACATGATCTCTTGGTAAATTAAGAGTTGGTGCTTTATCAATAAGTGGATCAAATTTAAATAATTCTGCCAAATCACTAAGACTATAATGTCGTTTAATTTGCTGTTCGTCAACCACGCGGAGTGCAAGAGATAACTTTGTTACTTGTCGGTTGTAAATTTTCTCTTCCATAGTACCAGCACCGAGAAAACGATATATGTAACATGGTTTCTTTTGACCAAATCTAACAAAATAAAATAAAAGGTCTATAAAATAATAAGAAATGAATAAAAGATTATGAAAATTTAGATTATACAGAAAGTAGAAAGCATGTCAATAAAGATAAGGAAGAAGAAATATATATATTTTATTATAGTACTAAGAAATACCCCTCATTTCTCTTGCTACACCTTATTTTAGTTTAAAATTTGAAAATGTTATGTAAAATTAATCATTGATTTAGAAACCGAATAAAAATTATATTTAACGAAAATAAATTTAATAAAAGGAATTAGAACTATAAAGTGAATATTAAAAAATTGCTCAAACTTTAATTTGAATAGCTAGCAATATAAATCCACATTTTCTAGCGAATTATTTAAATTAATATTTACAACGCTAAAACTGAAAATAAATACTAACCTAAATATTCGAAAAATACTTTGGACGTCATGAGATGGATTCCAACTTGGGTCAAATATGACCACTCTATTAGCTCCAATAAGATTAATACCCAATCCACCAGCCTTAGTAGATATCAAAAAAAGGCGTGCACGTCTATTATTCATATTATTAAATGTTTTACAAGCTATATTTCGTTTTTCTGAAGTAACTTGGCCGTCTAATCTAAGAAAATCAACACCAGGTTTCCATTCTCCTTGGAAATTAAAAAGCATTTGAGTTCCATCATCTTTAGTTTTAGATTCGTCTATTTTTTGTAGGAACTTTTGTATTGTATCTAATACCTGTAGACTTTGAGAAAACACAAGTCTGAAAAGTTAATAAATAAATTTTAAAATTAAAATTTGATTTAAGCTTTAAATTTAGAAGTTATTAATTCGCAAGTTATTACAGTTTATCCCCTTCTTTATCACACTTTTCTAAAATGCTAAAAAGTAGCATTAACTTGGAAGATATACTTAAATCTTCTAAATTTTCATTTTTTATAAAATTAAACCACCAAAAATCTAAAAAAAGAAAAAATTATTTAGTACATATTTGTTACAAATATTAATTAAGCAATTTTTACTTACCTTTAAATTGTTGAAGATTATCTTCAACAATCTGAGAAGTTTTATTAATATTTTTTTTATTTAGCCGAGCTGTGAGATACAAGACGTACGGGTGGACGATAAGCCGCTTTAATTCATTGCAAACTTTGAACACTGAACTCCACGATTTATCCACATTATGTCTGTAAAGTGATTCGTAATTAAACCTAATTTGTTCTAGATATTAAAAAATAAGTTTTTATCTTACTTTATAACATCGTCAAGGTAATGTTGATACATCTTAATTTGCAAGTCGCTTAAACGAATTGAAATCACGTATTCTTGCTTTGGCGGAAGAAAAGGTGTCAGAACGGTATAATCAACCCGTTGGACGGAACCTTCTAACATTTTATGTAATACGTGTGCTCTATGTTTCATCAATTTGACATCACTCGGTGTAGAATCGTCAAATTGACCATTTGTAATCGGATTCACAAATCGGTTGCGGAATTCAGTTTTTGTACCAAGCAAATTGGGCTTTACAAATTGTACCATGCAATGATCTAAAAAAGATAAATAGTTTTGCAAATAATAATAATTTTAAAATATAAGCATATTTATTTATATAAATAAATCTTACATTCTATTAAATTATTTTGAAGGGGAGTTCCCGTTAGTATAATTCTTCTTTTTGTTCTAACTTCGTGCATTTGTTCAACAAGTAAGGAATTTTCATTTTTCAATAAATGACCTTCATCACATACAATTAAATCAGCTCCAGGATTCAATAAATAAGAATTCATTTCTTTTATTAGTTTTTCAGTTAATTTTTTCCCAAATGTTAAAGATCGAAACATGTCGTAGCTAAGAATAAGAACTCCTCCTTTTTCATTCCAGGACTTAAGAATTTTGATTCTTTGTTTTGGTATTTTCACTCTAAAAATGTTAACATTCAATTTCACCACACAGCAATAAGATTAAAAATATCATTTTTTACCAAAGTTCTATAAAAATACAAAAATTAAACTTACTGAGTTAATTGAAAAATAGGAATATAGGTCTTATTCTCAACATTTTTCAGCCACATATCAAACTCATCTATCCAGTTGAGAACAGTATTCATCGGACAAAGAATTAAAACGGTATTTATACCAACTGATTTATGAGTCAACAAAGTATGCACCAATGTAATAACTTGAAAAGTTTTTCCCAAACCCATTGAATGAGCAAGAATGGCTCCTGAACCCTCTGTAATTTGAGCAAGTTCTAAACTTTCAAAACAAGAGTCCCACATAAACTTGATACCATTTTCTTGGTGAGGTTTTAAATGCTTCACTAAACCATTGTCTACAGTAACAAGGGCTTCTTTTGTTACAATGTCGTAATCTAATACTAATAAATACTTATTTTGATCTATAGCATTAATTAAAGGATGTAACTAAAAACCAAAAGAATAGTTAAATTTCATTTTTCAATTAATATAAAAATGAAGAAAAAAATATATATACCGATTTTGTACGTTCTGCAAGCCTTTGGAGTCTGTTTTCTTCATTTTTTGCAGCCTGCCTTGTAACTTCAGTAACTTCTTGATCATCAAATACTTTTCGAATATTTCTGCGACCAGACGATTTGCTGCTAATTTTAATGAAAAAATTATAACTTTAAATCGTATGTACAAAAATTAATATATCATACTGCATACAAAATTCACGCGACACTCACGTAATCTTACTACTACTTCCTAAAGAATCACCATTCATTATCTGGCAATCATCATCTGATAATATTTGACAATCTTCAGATTTTTGTAAATCATCGTTTATTAATTGACAAGAGTCAGATGAAGAATCAGATGAAGAATAAGTTAAAATTTTACTTATTTTATCCTTACTTGTACTGCTGTCAGAATCTCGTAAGATTTTTCGTCTTTTTTTCCTTCTAATTCTGCTCATATTACTAGAATCATTACTTGAATTTTTTTTATTTAATTATAATTCTTTTTTTTATAAATATATATTATACATAAAATTTTTATATTCTCAAAAAACCCGGACGAAATTTAGAACGTTTATAAAATTAGAATAAAATAAATCGTTAATGGAGTAAACTGATAAATGGACTTGTTTAATACTTACGAATCTTTACTGTCAAAGTCAGAGAACTTTTCTTGCAAAAGTTTATCATTTAACCACGATTTTCTTCTATTTTTGATTTCTTCTTCACTATTACTAGAAGAATATGAATTATTTTTAATTCTTTTCCTTTTTTTCTTTTTATTTTCTTCAGAAGAAATTTCCTCATCTTCAGTACTATCATTTTCTGAACTATCAATATCTAAGAATGATTAATATAGAAAGATTCTTATTTATTTCAAAAAATGACTTTAAAATGTACTGTTTTTTACCATTTAATAATCGTTGTTTACATATTTCTTCATTTTGCCTACATATAATTTTTGTTAAGCTATCATCACTATTTACATTATTTTCATTGTCTTTATTTACATTATCACTAGTACTGTCTTCATCATCTGTGGTTCCATAAAAACTACTAGCTTCACTTTCTGATGAATCATCTGCAGTTTTTTGAATATTTTTTCTAAACTTCTTTGCAGGAATTAAACTTTTGCTAGAACTTCTAGAAGAATCATCAGAGGAACTACAAAGTTTTTTATTTCTTCTACAAACTGTACTTAAATCGATCAATCTGTAAAAAAAATTGAATAGATTAATATGGTGCAATTAAAACTTGAAAAAAGTAGTATTAAAAAGGAATGTAAAAAAAATTATGATTTATTTAAGATCAAGTGAATATGAAAAAATTGTTAATACAGTACCTATTAAATTCTTTATCTTCATCGTGTAATTTTTGTTTTGATTTTGACCTTAGCCTCTTATATTCTTGTAACTCTTCTTCAGATAAACGTTTGAGTACAACAATGCATTTTGCACTTAATTTTTTGTCTAATAAATAATAATTGTTTTCCAAATCAGATACTGCAGATTTAAATGTGTCATCTAAAAGTATATTATTCACATGCAATTTGACCATTACATTTTTATTTGCTGTTAAAAATGATCCATTGTTTACAGGTAATGGCTCATTACTTTTTATATTTATTTCATTATCATTCTTTTGAAAATTAGAGTTATTATGAGAATATTTGTCACTTAAATCATTGTCTCTATCATCAACAATTTTGGGGGCACTTAAATATTTGATTTCATTTACTATTTCTAATTCTGAATCTGAGGAATTATGTACATTTTTATTTTTATTTATCGTAGTTATGATAGATTCTTCTTCTGATACAACATCTTTGGAACAATTTGATAAACTTGATTTACAAGAATTATTTTTTGCACAAACTTCATCAATGCACTTTTGTAACCAGAAATTATAGGAATCTAAAAATTGTTTTTTTATTTGACTTACATTTATTTCTATATTTTCTAAAATACTCAAAGTTTTATCTGATGTATCTTGTGCATCATCAACTACTTTTACTTTGTTTTCAGCACGTTCAATGATTATCTGTAGTTCTTTTGTGATTTCATGTGTTAAAGAATTGACTTCTGTTGCAGCATTTATAATGCATTGTATGTAAGAAGTTTTTTGGTCTTCAGTAATCGTTGATTCTGAAGCACCAGACATCTTATATAGAAACGTATAATTCTATATAACCTATAAAATTTATTTATATTTTGTTTACAAAACTTTGTTGAAATTAATTATTGTTTATTTATGTCAATTGCTTAATTTGTAATAAAATGCTACAAAAAAAATAATAAATAATTAACTATACAGAACATTATTTAAAAAAAATATAATTCATAATGATTTTTAACAAAAGAACTTACTTAACTCTTTCATTTTAATTTTAAAACTTGAAAATTCATTTTCAAAATGATCATTTTGTAAATCTTAAAATTTTTTGTTCTTATCCTATAATTATAGAATAAACGTACGTTATTTTCTAGAGCAATTATATGCGAGGTTATATTTTAGCTTTTTGAATCTGTTTTATCGGTAAACATATAGGTATTATTATCCATAATCAGTAATAATATTATTATTATTGAAGTGTATAATACGTACACGTAAGTAAGAAATACAATAGAGTCTTAATAATTAATCATCATAGTATCAGAATATATCTATTTATTAAATCTGTTATTAAATCTTTGTATTATATCTATGCTTATAATTAAAAATTTCGATAAAAATATGATTGTGAATGTAACAGATTGTTTATATTGAGTTTTTTTCGGAAATATAAAAAAAAAGGTTGTATTTCTTGATCACAAATTTCGAATATGCACTGTGCATGTATGCTTGGAATATATCTTGTGCTATTCCGAGATATTATTTTGTTTTCAAATTTATTAAAAATTATATAATAAAATTACACAATGGTACAAATAAATATTAAGGATACATTGTACTTAAGAAAATCCATAAATTTTAAAGATTAACATATTTTTTTTGTATCAAAAAAATTACTTTATATATCATGTGGAGATGTAAGTAGGTAAATAAATGTATATGTAATATATAAGGGTTATGTATTTCAAAAAATTTTAATTATATTATGTATAAAAATTACATGGTAAAAGTAACAAAAATTGAGTTCAAGTTTTAAGTTCAGATTTCGTAAATTATTACATGTGTACAAAAAACACTTTAAATAAATCAATTAAAACATTATACGCACAGAGATATATAAGACTACACTAATGTTTACTTCATCTTGACATTTATAGGAACTTTTTTTTAATTTGGGTGATCTAGGCATTTTGGATTTACTGATTTCAGCAAACGGAACAAATTGTGTCTTGTCAAGTATTTTTATTACTTTTAAATTATTAAAGTTATTATATGCAATAGTGAGATAAGTTGATATGTAAATAGGGAGTATTGTAATAGTATTGTATGTGATAGTAGCACATATAAGTTAATAAAAAACATATTTTTGAGAAATTAAATATAAAGAAAAGTTTTTTATTTTTGTTTGTTCATTCCTTTTACAGAATTTTAGATATACTGTTTTTTTATAATTTCAAAATAATAATTTTCATTCGCAATGTATGTATTACAATTTTTTTCTTCAATCAGAAAAGTCACATGCATATATATACACATATCCGCCTTTTTTTAAACAATATATAAAACATCTAACTAAACATTAAAAATTAAATAAAATAAACTTCACGTCAGAATAACAGGATGTCTCGCATTGTTTGTTCGATAATACTAACTAACAAGTACCGATTAACCTTTGAAATAATTACTTTTTCAGAATTGGAAGTGAAGAATGTTTATACCTATATACATTAAGGTAATATATACTAATATTATTGAATAATACGTTTGATTTATCTTTTTTATATTTTCATATTTTTTATGCATTTTCGAATTTATTAGTGATAAAAAATTTATTTAAAATTTTTTTTTTAATTTATATTAGTAAGCAAAGAAAATAAAAAATTAATTATACTAAATTGATTTGACACCCTGTTTTTTATGAACTTATTAATTGTCAATGATAAATTTAGCAAAACACAATTTATTCTACCTCTAATTATATAATTTAGTTACTATTTACAAAACTAATTAAGAGGAATAAAAAAATTAGCGCTAATTTGTTTGTTTCACATTCATTCTGCTTTTTTATCATCAGCATTAGAAGCGGAATCAGTATTAGGAGGTGTTACTTGACGATCGGAAACTATCTGAAACATCAAAAAATAATAAAATATTGTAAATCTTAGTGTCAAAGTAAATTAATATTTTGACGTCTTAATAAAAACTAATTACTTCTACTTCATTGTTATCTGTTATTGGCTGCTGTACTTGCTGTTGCTGTATTAGTGGTTGTTGTATTTGTGCTTGCTGTATTGGTGCTTGTTGCACTTGTTGCTGTTGCATTGTCATAGGTGCAAGCATTGGATTATTCATTGACAAGTGCTTGGGTGGTCTTCCTCTGCCAGAATAAGCTGGCATATGATTAGGTTGCGTATAATTCATTTGAGGCTGAGTTAACATGTTCATTAACTGATTTTGTTGATTGTACTGTTGTTGTTGATGCGTCTGTCAATAAGAATACATAATTAAACAAATTTTTTATCAATTTAATTAAAATGAATATCATAAAATTGTTTTAATTGTAAGTTAATAATATTACCATTGGCTGTGCTCCAAGTAAATTTTGTTGCATAGGGTTTCTATTTGCAAATGGATTCAAAAGTTGGCTAACAGCGTGTTGATCCACGAAACGATACATATCATACATAGCCTGTCGTGCTACGGTATCAAGATGTTCAGGTGGTAAGTTGGGATACTAAAAAATAAAATAATTTAGTGAGCTTTAAAAATTAAAAATACAAATTATTAGAAAATAAATTGCAATTACATCTTTTTGAATCAGTAGTTTAATATTTTCAAATTCTGGGAAGGAAGTCACGTTCATCAACATTTGATTTAAAAGCATGTTATTACCCATGTTATTCATCATGGGATTGATCATCTGCCGTTTTCCTTGTTTTTCTTCTTCATATTCAAGCCAAGCTTGTTTACGTTCCTCCTCATCTAATTCTTCTTCTTCCTAAAAGTAAAAAAATTATAAAAAATTTTTATGGAATTCTTTGATTCTAAAGTTATTCTCAATAAACATTACCTTATTTTCAAGCAGAGAATCATGTTCATGATAATTATAAACAGCATCCTTATATTTCAAAAATATTTCAGCTAATAATCGATCTTTAGGTAAATTTAACGTTATAGATTTACCCTCGTAAGATTCAAACTGATATAATTCTGCTAAATCATTATTACTATAGTGCCGTTCAATTTGTTGTTCATCGACAACTCGACAAGCTAAGGATAATTTAGTAACTTGACGATTATAGATTTTTTCTTCCATTGTTCCAGCAGCAAGAAAACGGTACACATAACAAGGTTTCTTCTGTCCAAATCTATAAAACAATTATTATTAATATAGTAAATGACAGATTTTCTTTTAAATCATACAAGTCGACTACACTTGTGTCACTAAATTACTTGAAAATTTAATATATTATTCTACTTTGAAAATAAAAGAACACGTACTTTATTTTTATTTTTATGACTGCATCAAAATTTCATTTTTTATGTTAATCTTTAAAAATGACCTCTAAAACCTGCGTTTTGAAAACTACGAAAACCATTTTTTCTTTAATGTTCAATTATAATTTAAAGCTAATCTCACTTTTTTAGATGTGTATAAAAAATGCAATTTGTTACAATTTTTCCGTGTAGAATCAAATATTAAATTTTGAAGTGATTTGGGAATAAAGTCGATCTGCACAAATTTTACTTAACAGTTAAATTTTTTTAATATAAAAATAAAACTGAATAATTTTAAACCTAGTACCTATATATTCTAAATATACTTTGTACATCATGAGATGGGTTCCAACTGGCATCAAATATTATGACTCTGTTAGCAGCTGTTAAATTTATACCTAATCCACCAGCTCTTGTAGAAATTAAAAAAAGTCTAGCACGTGTATTATTTGGATTATTAAATATTTTACACCAGGCACTACGATTCTCAGCAGAAGTTGAACCATCCAATCTAAAGTAATCTAAGCCAAGCTGCCAACGGCCAGAATGATTATCCAAGTGTTCAAGTTCTCTGCCTTCTTGTGTCTCTTGGTCAATTAAATTTAAAAATTGTTCTATGAGAGTTAGAGAATATAACGATTGCGAAAAGACCAGTCTGTAAAATAAAGAAGTAATAGAAATTAATAAATTACTAAATTAAATGTTTAAAAAGATCATGACAATAAATTTATTCCTATAAATTTAAGAACAACGTACACTTTATCTCCTATCTGCTCGCTCTCCCTGAGAATTCCAAAAAGAAGCACAAGCTTTGTTGAGATGCGTAAATCTTCAAAATGCTCTTCTTCGATAAATTTTGACCACCAAGCTGCTTCTTCCGCTGTTTCTTGATTAGGAACTATTTCTTCTGGTTCATCTACAATTTAAATTTAAATTTTAGTAAATAGTTTTTAATATTCAGAAATAAAATAAAAATGATAAATATATTTTATTTTTAACACAAAATACATGAGTAGTATAAGAGCTCATACCTTTTATATTACCCCTAGTGCTACGAGTGCTTCGAGTAGGTTGCTTCTCTTTATCAGAATCTATGCACTGAACGTCACTATTACTGTTATCTGAGGAACTACTTATGTTACTAACATCTGAATCACTATCATCATCGATAAAATCCTTTAAAGAACCTTCGGAGTCACTAGCTTCTAAACGCTTTTTTTCATTAGCCTTCTCAACTTTTTCAGCATTTAAACGTAATACATATGGATGAGTCCATATTCGCTGTAATTCTTGGAAATCAGCAAATAACGATCCGTTACGTTGACCAAACCGTCTAAAATATTTATTTGTAAAAGAAATAAATGTAAATATATACGATTATGGAAGAACAAAGTAAATTAATTAATTGTGCAGTACCTTGCAAAATTATCTATATAGTGTTGATACATCTTAATTTGCACTTCAGTTAAACGAACAAATATGACATACTCTTGTTTTGGTGGTAAAAAAGGTGTAAGGACAGAGTAATCAAATCTCTGAACACAACCTTCTAACATTTTGTGCAATACATGAGCTCGTTTTTTCATTAATTTAACATCATAAGGAGTTGAGTCGTCAAATTGACCATTTGTAATAGGATTAACGAACCTATTCAAGAATTCTTTTTTCGTACCCAGAAGATTAGGTTTTACAAATTGCACCATGCAATGATCTACAAAAAAGGTACAGTTTTTCAAAATTTATTATAATTTTTAATCTTCAATAATTTTCGTAAAACTTACATTCTTTTAAATTATTTTGAAGTGGAGTTCCAGTCAATACAATTCTTCTTAATGTTCTTACAAGTCTCATAGCTTTACTTAAAGCTGACTCCTCATTTTTGAGCAAGTGCCCTTCATCACAAACAACAAGATCGGCTCCTGGATCAACGAGCGATCGCATTATAGATTCTTGCATAGCTTTTCTCATTTTCTTTCCGGTACTTGTTAAATTACGGAACATTTCGTAACCAATTATTAAAACGCCACCAGTTTTTTGCCAACTTTCTAACATATACTTTCTTTCAGTATTTTTCTTTAATCTAAAAAGAAAACAGTATTGATGTTAGTTATGATTAACTTCAACTATTACATTTGACTTTTTGTTAATTTTCTAAACTTACTTAGTTAATTCATAAATTTCTATTTCCTCGCTATTTTCGACGTGTTTCAACCAAGTTTTAAATTCATTAACCCAATTTAATACTGTACTTAAAGGACATACAACCATCACAGTTTTAACACCTGTTTCTTCATGACTAAGCAAAGTGTGCGATAAAGTAACGACTTGAAAAGTTTTTCCAAGACCCATACAATGAGCTATAATACAACCAGATCCTTCTGATTTTTCAATTTGTTTGAGAGATTCAAAACAAGCATCCCACATAAATTTGATGCCTTGAGCTTGATGAGGCTTCAAACGCTTTACGAGCTCTTCATCAACAACGACGAGTTCCTCCTTTGTTTCTTCATCAATGTCCAAAACTAATTTATCAACTTTTGCTTCACCAGCTAGTCTTGCATCATACATTTCATTAAACTAAAATTTTAAATAGAATATAGCATAAGATAAGTCACAATTTCTAATTAAATGAGTAAATTTTTAAAAATAATTTACTGACCAGTCTTTGTCTTTCTGCTATACGTTTTAAACGGTCTTCTTCATCTTGTGCAGCCTTTTTTGTATCGTCAGCAACGTGTTTATCTTTTAGTACCTTTCGAATATTTTTCCTCCCTTTAGAAGGAGATTCTTGATCGTCACTTTCACTGTCAGTTACTACTTTCTTAATTCGTTTTCTTTTCGACTTCGATCTGATTTAAATAAAAAAAAAAGACAATTTATTAAAAAAATGAATGAACCAAAATTTATTTTTAATACTTACTTTTTTTCTCCAGACGAAGCATCTGAATCTGAAGAGTTTTTACGTTTCTTCCCCTTTTTTTTCTTTTCTTCTTTCTTTTCTTCTTCAGATTCAGACTCCTTGCTCGATGAATCTTCGTCCAAGATTTCAACATTACCATCTGAATCGTCTGAATCCAAAATTCTTTGACGTTTTCTTGGTTTTGATTTCTTTTTACCGGTACTTTTCGCAAAGTCTTCAGCTATTTCTTCAGATATACTGTTTACAAAAAAATGCAAAATTAATTAAAAACTGACTATAAGTATTTATATAAATATTACAGCCGATTAATTAAATTTATTGACCTCGCGTCTTTTTCTTCTTCTTCCTTTGCCTTTTTCTTTTCTAATGATTTTCTTAACTTTTCCTCATCTGAATCAGTATCGGTCATATTAAAAGTTAAGACTTTATCTTTTTTCCAATTATCTTTCTTTTTATTTTCTGACATTTTTTCATCTCCATTTTTTTCAGTTATTTTAATCTCTTCAAGATTGTTAATGTTTTTAATTTTTATCTTTAAACTTTTTAATTTCTTTGTATTACGTTCTTCTACTTCCAGCACATTTTCTTCTTCTAGAAAAATAATATAATCTTTTGATTAGGTGAAACTTGTACAGGAGGCTCTTAATTTACTAAAACTGAAAATACTTCAATATTTAACTTACAAAACTGTTTATTTTAAAATAGTAAAATACTTTTTTATTATTAAAAAAATAAAAAATTAAACTTAAGTCAAGTTAAAAAATACAAAAATGAATAATATAAAAAACGGAAAACGAATTCTTTTCAATCAGAGTTCGACGACAGAAATCTCACCGTCACTGGAATTTTTGAGCAAATTCTGTTTTGCCACTTCTTCAATTTCTTTTTCAAGTGCTTGTTCATTGATTGATTCGTTTAACAAGCTCTTGTCCTTGTCATTGACTTCGCTTGGGCTATCGTTGTCGGACAGGATATCATTTTCTTCGTCTGAATGATCTTTTCCTAAATTTTTCTTGCTTTTATTTTCTTTCTTTGCTTTAGTCATAGTTGTATTATCGTTATCTGCAGATTTTTTGGACTTCTTCTTCGATTCGAGGCTGTCTAGATTGGTCATACTGAAAAGGGTTTTTTAATTTTTTTAAAATAAAATAATAGTAATAGTTTAGATCATTTTGGTTTATTGATAATTTCTTGAAGTAATATTTGTTTACAAGTACAATTATAATTATCTTTATTAAACTTGAAATTACGACAAAGTGCTTTATTTTAAAATCATTCTCAATACATCAATATTTGTTTTATTATTTTGTGCAGTGTTGTTCTGATGGATTATCGTCGATCATTGTGTATTACATAAAAGAGATGTAAATGACAATTTATTCTCCATGTTAGTGCAAATATTAGAGAAAACAAAATAAAAAATCAAATAAATCAGTATCAGAGAATAGCATAGCAACAATTAATTTTAATGAAAGACATCCGCATAATATATCTCTATGCATATCATTGTGTATTACATAAAAGAGATGTAAATAACAATTTACTCCCTGTGTTAGTGCAAACATTAGAGAAAACAAAATAAAAAACCAAATAAATCAGTATCAGAGAATAGCATAGCAACAGTTAATTTTAATAAAAGAAATCTGCATAATATATCTCTCCGCACAAACACTTTTAAAGAAAAATAAAAAATCTGTCTGTTACTTTTGTTTCTTTTACATAAGGTCGTAGTGTGTTAGTCTGGATACCTGTGGATCTTTTTTTTTTCAACATATTTCTTAGACTTTGCCAAGGCCCTCGCGTGCTTTTTAAGGACACTTTTCGACAATCTTTCCATCCTAACTCGACATTCCGTGAACACTTTCTTGTCGGCTTTCATCTTTTTCCGCAGGTCGAAAGCTCGCTGGCTGGCACGCCGCGACGCGTTGCCATTCGCCTTTTGTCTCGATGTTCTGTCCTCGCGTTCATCCATGGATTCCTCTGAGCTATCGGAAGAAACGGAATTGTGTTTTTTAGTCTGCTTCCTTACAAGCTTTTTTTGTTTACGCGGCGTCTGCTCGGTTTCTTTTTGCAGCTCTTTCGGTATGCTAGTGTTCGCTACTACGATCAAGGTACTGCAGGAACTGTTCACTGACTGGTCAGAATCACAGTCCTGCAGTAGATTTTCCATGGCCGCGAGTTCGACGTCTTCGGCGACGACGTCGTTTATTTCTTTCTTGGACGCTGTCTTCGTTCCGCTTATCACATCAATTTCCGATGTTTGTTCTGTTAATGTTTTTGCTTGTACATTCGATTCCTTTGGTTCTGCTGCTTTTGCTTCTGTTTCCACTTCCTCTGGTGTTGCAGCTTCTACTTCTGTTTCTTTTCCACCCATGGATTCATTTTCAGTCACTGATGATGCACTGCTTGTTTGAGAGGCCAGTAAAATCTTCTTGAACCTCTTAGTTTTAGTTAAAATTGGTGATTTTGGTGTATTTTTTACTACAGGTTCGTTTTCAATCACTGAGGGTGCACTGCTTGTTTGAGAGGCCAGCAAAGTCTTCTTGAACCCCTTAGTTCTGCTTAAAATTGGTGATTTTGTTGGGGTATTTGTTACTTCCGATGCAGTACTTTCATCAAATAAATCTTCATCACTGGTAGAAGCTGATTTAGAGTGCAGCTTATTCATTATATCATTTAAGCCTTTTACCTTTTCTTCATTTCCTTTAGTATTACCTTCCATAGCTCCTTTTTTATTTGCCTGACTTTTGCCACATAAAGATTCTTTGTCAGAAATTTCTGTTAACATTGTAGGAGATGAAGAACCTCTCATATCATTGACAGGATTAATAGGTTCATCTTCATTGGTTTCTTTAGATAGTACCAAAGTTAATGATTCTTCTTCTTTTGAACTATGTTTTGATATAGATTTACGACTCACTCTACACAATGATTCTTCTTCAGAAAATATTTTGTCAACATCACAGTCAGATACAGGTGATAAAGAATACTTGCTAACACTATTGGATTTATTAGGTTTATCTTCATTGATTCCTTTGGACAATGTTAGGGATTTGTTTTCTATTGAACTACGTCTAACACAGCTTTTTAAATTAGATTTATGACTTTGTTCTGAATCAGACTTTGTTAAGGACAAATTAAATTTTTTATCCTGATTAGTCTTGATACCAGGTTCTGTTTGCTTTTCTTCTGAAGAATTACTTTCACTACTTTCATCATCAGTGGTTTTACATGCATTATTATCTTTTGACCTTTCGATTTTAGAGTCACTAATTTTAGTAATATTTAAATTTTTTTTCAGTTTTTTTTTCGAATTATCTGAATCTTCAGATTCATTACTTATTTTTGGGGATAATTTATTTTTGGTTTTGTTCAGATTTTTAGATACAGTTTCTAAAACATATGAATCTGATACTGAACTATCTGATTTATTACATATAAAAGGTTTTGGGAATCTTTTGTTAACCGCAATATTACTACTTTCACAACAAGAATCAACCCACGATTTATATATACTATTAAAATCATTTCTATTTTTTTTAATTTTGAGAAAAGCACTTTTATACGTTTGAAATATTTTATGTGGAATAAAATTTGCATCTCCAACAACTTTTATGTCTTTATCCATAAAATAATTAGATTGACTTTCTAATTCACTTAATAAACCTTCTACAATTTTGAGTAGTTGTTCAATTACTTCAAGTGTAGAATTTTTTAATTTCACTTCTTGTTTCTTATTAACTTTAACATTTGCAACTTCACTTTTGATGGGTGTCTCTATTATAGTGTATTCCCCTAATGAAGTTCCTGCATCATCCACTTCTGATTTTCTTTTTCTTTTTGCCTTTTGGAATTCTTTACTAGAACTAGAATCTGATTCTCTTTTCTTTCTGTAACTCATTTTTTGTTCACTTGTTCTTTTTACAGGAGAATGAATTCTTTTTTTATGAACTTCTGTAACTGTTTCTATATCAGAATCAGAAGTGGAAACCTTTTCTCTAACTTTCTTACTTTTTTTATTTTTGGGTGATTCTTTTTCTACTTTTTTGGAAGAATTTAAATCAGAATCAGATGAGCTATCTGAAATGGAAAACATTTTTGCTGTAGAAGAAGGTAAATATGTCATAAAAGGTCTATCTTTAGCTTTTTTTTCTTCACTTCCACTGTCGTCATCACAAACATTTTTTAATGTTTTATATGTCTTTTCTTGTTTTTTTTGGATTTCACGTTTCACATGTGATATTTTTTTTAATTTCTTCGCAATTTCATGATCATCATCACTGCTAGAATCATCACTTGCTTTAGTCCTTCTGAAACAAAGTATCAATGTCCGTGATACTTTATTTACTTAAAAATATCACTTTGTCAGTTTTTTTGCAATCATGCATATTTTCTATTCGCTCTTCTAAAGCATAACGTTTTCCTGTTTCTACAACTTTCCAACATCTTGACATGTGCCTTAACTCACAGTTCTTGACGAAGAAAAAAGTTCAGGTTTAAACAACTTTTCTAGTTTTTATCTTGATATTTCAAAAATCATTATAAGAAACACATTGTTTATGCAAATCTCTTCATAAGTTACTGACATTAAATAGATTCTTTTTAATTAATATGACAACTAAATTTATGTTATACGTTTTCAAAAAATTAAAAAATAAAGATTGCTTGTGACTACATAATTATTTAACAAGCGCTAGATAATATGCATGAAAATACATTAAAGAAAAATAATAAAAAAAAAAGATATATCAATAAAAGAAAAAAAAAACAGTTAAATTTTTTAAATGAAAAGGGCATGCAAAATAATACAGTATGACAAAATTTTATCAATTTATTACTAGAAGACCCTTGCAACATGGAAAAACTAGTTTTTCTGTTTGTAGAGTATCATATTGTAGCAAAGGTTTGTCCACAATCAGTTGTAACAGAAGAATTCTTTAAATTAATAAAGCATTTGTTATGATTAAAGAAAATAAAAATCTTCCTTACCTATGTTTTCCAGCCATGGCAAGGATCCGTTGTTTTTTACTTCAATAAGTTAACACTTTGGATGCTTTAAAAATTAAACACAGAATAAATTACAAACAAAATCTTCAAAAAAATTTGTGTTATTAAATATTATTTAAAAAGTCACCTTTGAAGATTTACGATGCTTGTTAAAGATCACAGTATTATCAGTGCAATAATTCTTTACATACAATGAAGTCTGGCATTTGGCAAGCTTTACTCGCATTTTTATAGAAACATTTACATGTCTAAAAGGAAAAAAAGCAATAAGAACCTACCCAACATTATAAAGATACAGTACAAGCTGTCATGTAATTAGTTAATCATTTGTAAAAAATGTTTACATACTTTTATCAGTTCCTTTAAAAAGAGTTTTCCTATCACAGCAACAACTGGTTGTTCCGCAGCTCAGTTCCTTCGACCACTGCAAGCTGAAATATGTAACATAATAAATTATTCCACGCTCTGCAAGCCTTAACACTACTCCTTCCTCAACACGCCCAAATTGCAAGGCATCGCGTGAGGAGCTCTAACACATACATCGTCGAGCACCCAATAAGGACAATGGGGATTAAAAAAAAGTGAAAACAGAACGGAATTGAAAGACAACGACAAGTTCAATGCCGACGTGTTCGGTATACCCGTTACAGAAGACAAGTTGCGACGCGCGCAGATACAACAAAAGGCGAGGGCAAGAGACAATCGACATCCTAAAACATGGACTCACCGAGTCGCTCCCTTCGCTGGTCCAGCTACGCCTGCTATCGCCGTATCAGATTATCAGCAAGCGTTCACGGCTCTTTTGGCGCGCGGTAACCAAAAAAGCGGGTTTTTGCGTGAGAGGAAGAATTGCTCTGCACGTTTGCGCGCGCGCGGACCGACTGCGATAGCGTTATATTTTGTTTTTTTTTCTCTCTTTCTCGCGTTCTATACCGCCGCGTATACGCGCCGGGTGGGAAGGAGAGGGGGACAGACAGCGAAATTTGTCCTTCCCGAAGCCCTTTGTTTATAAGCCGGCGCGGAGGCGCGCGCTGTTCCGAGTACTTACCACTCGAAAAAGCGCTTTTAATTGATGCGAATCAGTCTTTTTTCCAAGGATACAACCGGAGCGGGTAGGCGGGCCTCGATCCTCTAATGTCGTAGAACTCGACACCTATGATTTCCCGGACTAGACTTGCCTTAGCGTTTCGCTATAGAGCGATTCGAGACGACGCGCATGCGCGGCAAGCTGCTTCGCCTCTCTTGTAATTTTGCGCCTTTTTTATCAGGGCTACACAGCGGTGTAGTGCTCGCGATTTCAGGCAAAGGATACGCGAACTGATAGACCAAGTATACTACACAAGTGCAGAGCCGACGCCGTAACTAGATTTTGTTTGCATGCGCGAGAAACGAAAAAATGTAAAACTTGCTGAATTTGTAGTTTTTGAATTCGGTAAAATTTTTCTTGGCAAAAGTTACTGGGTAAAGTGCCAAGGATTTTTACTTTTTGCGGCGTGCTAAGGAACTTTGATAGCAAGTTAGCTGGGAAATGCTGTATGGATTTTAGGGGATGTCCTTTCAGCCATGAGAGCCGACTCCCCGCCTGCATTATTTACTTAGCAGACGGGTCAGATTCTGCTCAAGGCACCAAACGTTAGATCGAATCAATGCAGATAAGCGTGCAGACTAAAATGCCTTTTACGCACAATTTTCACGTTTAACGTACTATTTTCTGACGCGATTGTCATGAATGTCCATTAAATTTTTAAATTTTTAAATTTTTCTCCTAACGGTAATTTTATATTTAAATGAAATTTGAAATCAAATTAAATTAAACGTAATATACTGATAAAGATATTGATTTGTTCATGCACGTAAGAATTGTACACGTTATAATTGTGCAAAATTTAATATAGTCCAATATATCTATATATTTTTTTTACCAATACTAAATTGTGCACAATGTTTTCGCGTGTACGATTCTTATGAGCAAGAACGACACGCCTTGATAACATTAATTTTGAAACTTAAATAAATTATTAAAATAGAAATTATTTATTATTACAAATAAACATTATTATATGTAATCATGCAATTTATTTAGCTTATACTTAAGATCATTTATATTTTTTTAATTAATGTTTTCAGAAAAATTGAAACATTTTAAGTAAATTAACATGGTTTTTGGAGGTTTAGTAATAGGTAAATAAATAAATTCAATAATTTTTTTTAAATATATTTGGCATTGCAAAATTACAAAAATAAGAAGATTGCATTATTTTTTATTTTCTTCAAATTATTATAAATTTTTTATGAATTCAATATGATTATTACAATTATTGATGAAATTACAATTCTTATCAATTTATCTAAAAAAAAATCTTTTACATTGATTTGAAAAAAAATTAATAATAAATAAGAATTTGATGTATTGTACAATTTTTTAGTTCATATTTTTTTACTCTTGGAGATCAATTAATACCATTAAAATATTATTGCATCACACTTGAATAATTTTAAAGATTTACTCTTTACACAGATTTAGCAAGATCAATCTTAGAATGGTAACAATTAAAAAAAGGTAAAAATAAAACTTTGTTAATACGCTTATTCAATTTTATTTATCAAAATACTAGCAATCTTAATTATAGAATGTTGAGTTGACATTTCTGGTTTATTTTAAAGATGTTTAATTAATTTATATAACTTGAATAATCAGTTTGTTTTATTTTCTTAGTCATTAAAAAATAATTAACATCCCTAATAAAATTAGCCTCTTCCTCGGCCAGTTTGAGGTCCACTCGTTTGATTCTGTTGATTAAGCCAAGGTGCAGAACCAGTACCTCTACCTCGTTGGTTTTGTCCTCTCCCTCTGCCTCTTGCTAAAAACAAAAAAAAAACATTTAAATTAGACATTATTTAACCATAAAGTACAAGTTGATACAAGCAGATAGCATTTTGTTTATACCTTGTGCTCGAAGAATAGCAGATTTTCCTCTGCCTGCTGTCCCGGAGCCTTTCCCTCCTGGTCTTTTGAACATTGGAGCATTCTTCAGCATGTCTGGTAGTATAAGAAATCTGATTTTGGAGCCACGAATGTAAACGTTCTCCAATTGTGCAACTCTTCCGTCCCTATAGGTAACCGTAATATTTTGCATTTGACAGTTCATATTGTCTTCTGCCTCGATGAGCTTACCGCGATAAACCTCGCCGGTATTAGTTTCACAGGTTATGATGTGACCCTCTGCTTCGTGCAGTACTTTTATGGGTACGCCTATCGACATTTTGCCGGATTTTTCTTCTTACTAATCAAATGCAAAACTACAGTTAATTCTCCTATTGCTGGTCGCAATTTAATTGATAATAATAAATATTTTCAATGAGAAATTATAACCACTTTTCACCACTATTTACTCGAGCGACGCGCACGATGTATTGTTGTGTGGGGGGCTCATGGATTTTTTTTTTAATCATACTGGTGTAGTACATGTGCTATGTGCGTTATACTATCCACGTATACCTACATCAAAATGGAATCTTTTGAAATTCAACTACACCAGTATATATAATTGGAAAAGTCGTTTTTAAAAACCATCAATCGATAAGTCAGTGTATCAATTATAATTTATAAATCAACAAACGGTAATAAATTTATAAACATTATATATATATTATATATAATTAAAAAAAATAACGGAATGAAACTTTTCATTCATTAAACTCGTGTCATAAGTCAAATAATTTCATCTCATAAAAATAATCGAGCTGAAAGTACGTTAAATTTGCTAAATTAACATTTACTATATATATTTATAATATGATATGATACTGAATAAAATAAAATAGATTTTAAGATTGAAGCTGAGGTTGACGTAGTTCAGCGGTTTGTCGCTGATCGCCATGATGGCGCGATTCACCATCGCGAGCGACGCAAGCGCGCGACACGGGTTTATAAAGCCGCTGTTTGCAACTGCTGCTGGTCTTTCCGGTTCAAGTCGTTGGATGGTGCAGACCCACTTCTGCGACCATGACGTGAGTAATTTTTAATCCGCCTATTATTTTGCAATCATTATTTGTAATACTTAATTTGTATTAAATATCGTTTGTTGGAAGTTTATTTTTTGTTATTTTCTTCTTATTTTTGTATTTTTTCCAAAAATGTAACAGTTTTATGTTACGAATCTAGAATACCATATTGTTCCATTTTTATATTATTTCTCGGACTTTAGATTTAATGAATAATTTGTTTAATCTTAATTAAAAACTTTTTATAATAATAGTAAATTTACACATTGTTTCTCCTTTACTAAAATTCATTTGAACATGTGCTTTTTAAGAGGTTAGAAAATGATTTCATTTTTTTTACACGTTACTGTTTACACGTTTTTATTGTAATTATATGAAGTTATTTTAAATAATTGATTTTATTCATTCATTTATTTGAATATCTTAGGTCCAAAGTTTCACGTGACACGTTGTACGAGTGCGTCAACTCTACGATCCAAGGAGCACAAGATAAAAAGAGGAAGTTTCTCGAGACTGTGGAACTCCAAATTGGTCTCAAGAATTATGATCCCCAGAAGGACAAGCGTTTCTCAGGCACTGTCAAGTATGTTTTTACCTGCTTCTGAGTGCTCTTTTTGACTACTTGAATTTTTATTTTTAAACTTCAAATCATGATTTTAAATCAAACAGAGCTACTCTGATTGTCAGGGAGCTGAGCTTTGCTTGGCGGACCTTTACCCAGGGTCTTAAATTAAATGGGGAGGTATTGTACCGACTTTTTTTTAAACTAGAGGATCACATTGTGATCCTGCTGGTAAGTTATTCTAGGAATTTTTTTAAAGAATAACAGGTCAATAAACCATGTTTTTAGACAGGGTAAATTACTCAATTACGTTATGAAATAACATGTTTTAATAGAAGTATATGAGTCAAAAAACTACATTTATTGACCAAAATTCTTATATTAAGCAGTTTTCATTGCCAAAAAAAATTTAATAAAAATTCTAAAATACTTAATGATGTTATCTATTTGCATGTATTAACAGAAAAAACTGAGTGTTGAAAACATTTGTTACTGAAAACTGTTAAGCTTAAAAGTAAAATTATTTAAAATAATACATTTAATTATAAAGAAATAATCATTTTTCAGGCTAAAGAATATTCCTCGCCCAAAGATGCAAGTATGTGTTTTGGGAGACCAGCAGCATTGTGACGAAGCCAAGGCTAACAATATCCCATTTATGGATGCTGAAGCTTTGAAAAAATTGAACAAGAACAAAAAACTTGTTAAAAAATTAGGTTAGTTAAATTATATAAATAACTTTAAAACCTTAAGGCACATTTGCCCTTCCAAAAAGCACCTGCGTTATGCATATTTTGTGATGAAGGTCGTCAACGGAAGGAGATTAAATTCTTCACTAGGTGTGGACAATGTGCCTATCATGTTGTACCTCAATCCGTGTTGAGACAAAATTTATTTATAATCATTTTTATTTTTAACCATTATCAGAATTTTTTTTAAAATTTTGTTAAATTTGTCTGCTTTTTTATTACAGCCAAGAAGTATGATGCTTTCCTAGCTAGCGAGTCCTTGATCAAACAGATCCCCCGTCTTTTGGGTCCTGGTCTCAACAAAGCCGGTAAATTTCCTGGTCTTTTGTCTCACCAAGAATCCATGGTGGGCAAAATTGATGAAGTCAAGGCAACAATTAAGTTCCAAATGAAGAAGGTAATTAACTTAAATAAAATTATAAAATTATTTAACGTTCAACCAGTTTTTAAAAATACAGAATTAAATAAAAATCAAATTTCCTTATAGGTGCTGTGTTTGTCAGTCGCTGTTGGACACGTGGAAATGACACCAGATGAATTAGTTCAAAACATTCATCTTTCAATTAACTTCCTCGTTTCGCTGCTGAAGAAACACTGGCAAAACGTACGTTCTCTTCACATCAAGTCATCCATGGGAGCCCCTCAAAGGCTTTACTAAATATTTTTATTTTGTACTTTATTAAAATTACAAAATAAAAAAGCAACAACATCTGCTTTCAAAAAAATTGTTAATATAATTTGTTATTATTTTCATCCCTATTTCAATGTTTTTTCATAAATAAGTAGTTATTTTAAAGTGTAATTATTTTTAAATTAATAATAAATCAAGTGTTAGACTTTATTTTTATAATGCATTTTTAATTTTTTAAACTACTATAGTTTACTAGTTTATTAAAATATTAAATATATCTACTTTCTAAATTTTTTTTTTAATAAAATCTTGCATGAAATAATTAATGGTTTTGGAAAAGAACTTTAATAAAAGAAAATTAATCATTGCTTGTCGACTAAATTCTTAGGATGAATATTTTAATTCTGTTTAATTATCTATTTTACATTATTATTTAATTTGCAATTACAAATAATTGAAAAAGTAACTGGTCATTATATTTTTCAAACTTTTACTGCTTTAATTAGGTATCTCTTATAGATTTTAATAATAATCTGTATATAAAATATCGATTTATCATTGTCGATTGATTAAAGCATTTACGACGCCAGAAATTAAAAACAAAAGATTTTGATTACCAATACTTTTTTATTATCTATTTTCTTGATTAATAAAGGCATATTAAAACGTAAATGATTATTATTGAGTAAGTAAAACCATTTGCACGTTTTATATCGCTACTCTACTATCTAATTAAATTTATACTCCACACTTAAATATTTTGTTTAATAATAGATTCTATACTATTTCTATAAATACGTTACAATGTTATTAATTGCAGTAGATAAGTTTATGATAATTATTTAATAAATACACAATATTTTTCATCATTTTGATAATAAGTAGATAACTTTAGTAGTCACTTGAACATACTTAAACCTGTATAATAATTTTATCGCCGTATTTATATTTATATTAATATACAAACGATTAGTCCGTAACTATATAGGTAAATTGATTTAAAATGAGAACGAAATACTCGTATGTACCCTTTCGATTGAAAATATGTAAACAATAGTATTTGTAAATTATACTGAAAAATGTCTGACTTTTATGAACTTAAATTGTATTACGAAAGATAATACGAAAAACATGAAATATTAACTAAATATTGTTTTTTTATTTATTATATTATTTGAACAGACATTTTTATCATTAATAAAATTTAACAAAATTATTGTATATATAATTTATTTTCATAATTTGAACTTTAACTATCGCTGCAGCGATGTAATTTACAATTATGAGACAATAAAAGTGTCATTAAAATATGTCGATTGTGAGCGTTTTCCGAGAAAAAGAGTAGCTAAGTCGTTTTATTTGATAATGAACATTCAATGAGTAAATCTTTCAAGTGATTCCATTATAATCGATAACGTTTATTTCATTCGACGGTTATTTTCAAACATAATACGTATGTAACATTTTAAAATAATAATTGATTCGTAATTTAAAAAATCTTGAAAATTTATAACATATTAAAAAGACTATTAGTAGAAATAAAAGCTCCTTTTGTTCAAATCCATAAATTTATTTTATAATTATATAAGCGAAAATTATATCTTTTGCATCAAAAAATTATTTATGATAAAAAATGCGCTAAGTCTTTTATTCCGTTTACAAGCGTACATAATCTGGAAGAATCTGGAAGATAATTTATAGCCAATAAAGTGCACAAATAAATCTGGAAGTGCAATTGCAAGTACCGTTGTTAGAAATTGTTATTGCAATAATATGATGCATGCAAATGGTTTTTAACGTTTGTTAAAATAATTTATTATAAAAAACATTTTTATGTTTTATTTGAGTATGAATAAATTGATTTTTACAGAAAACCTAAACAAAAAAATCATGCACATTTTAATGTATCAAAGAAACATTTTTATAATTACAATTTCTCAATTTTCAGATTAATATTTTATTCTCTAATATTCTTAATATTCAGATTAATATTTTCCGATTAATCGATAATATTATTTATAAGAATGACATAAACTACATTTATTTTTTGTTTCAAGCGAAAAAACGGAAGTGATTCGATGAAAATAAAGTGTTCTAAGAAAACGTAAATAAGTACAGGCCGGACGATAATATTATATTTTTTATCAAAACATTTAAAAAGATATATTTTCCATAATAAAAAATGTTCTCATTTCAACAGTTTTTAGAGAGAACTAAATAAACGTCTCTTAATTAGAAGCGCGCATAAATATTAATTTAAAAGTGTCATTCTTTCTACTCAAACGCTTATTCAATTACTCAATTATTCCGGTCGTCAAACCCAAACAAGCCGAGCAATTCCCCGCGAGAAAATTCCGCAAAATGATCAGGCGGACTCGGGCTAACGAGACGCATCGTCATACAGATCTCCCTTATCCGTCATCATCTCCGCTGCCTGCACTCTCGAATTTCTATTTTCGGTCGCACGCCTAATGCTCTTGAGCAGCGTGCGTCTGTTTTACTGCTCTCAGGATGTGCGGCTGCCGCTGCACAAAGAGCGCACACACACCACCCGCATGTGTGCTTCTCTCGAGATGCAGCAGCCGCAGCTCTGGGATCCGGTCTGGAGAACTGTCATGTGTGCTCTTTCTCCAAGAGAGGGAGAGGGAGAGAGAGGAAGCAGCAGAGCAGCAGCAGCAGCAGCAGCAGCAGCAGCAGCGTCTTTGTGGGGGTTCTTCGTCCATCCTTTCTTCGCAGGAGTAGCCGCGACACGCATTGCCAGTCGAGCTGCCCTGAGTTGCGGAGGTCAAAAGCGCGCGTGCATAACTTATGCAGATCGGGGGTCTCGTCGTCGCTGCTTCGGCACTCTGCACGGCTGTGTGTGCGTGAAAGCGCGCGGCCGCTTATCAACGATATCGTTCGGACACAGCGGAGGAGAGGCGGACGCCAAAAGGAAGTCTCCAGTAAGTGCCCAGTGGCTCTCCGCCTCGCGCTTCTGTGCGTCCGCTTTTCCGTACCTTTTTCCAGCCTTAGTCATTATATACTATCGGGAGTGCGATCGTAGCAGATAAGCTGATAAATAGCGCTGCTTCGCGGAACTATGACCGCCTTTTCGGCGGCGACTTGAGAATGCCGATCACCGAAGTTGCTACTACTACACCGTAAGTACTTGCGCCATGTGAACGGCCACTTGTTGCGCTCGAATTTCGAATGCTTATACCTATCTTTAGTTTCTTTTTTCCGAAGCAGGACAGTGGTATGTTAGATAGTCGCGATAACGCCGGCCGATGCTATTATCAAAAAGATCGATCGCCGTCGAGTAAAGACGAGCGCGTGAGCGAACAATTGCAAGCGGCATAATAACGAGTGTCAAAATAGTGTGATTCGACAGTTTTTATTTTTGTTTATCCTCCTTGGCGATGCGGTCAGGCGCGATCTTTCACCCTTTGCGGCGCGCGAGCTGCTTTGTTTGAACGGCGATATTTGCTCTCGATAAAATCGTCGCGGAACGACGATTCGGAAAAAATCGAGGGCTCGCTCACCGTTTGTGGTAAACAGGTGTCTTTCGTGGGGTTTTATTAATTGTGCATGTGATGGAGATAAGAAAGCTACGATAATAAAGTGATAATATTATTTTACGTCCGTCTGTTTCATCAGGTTTTAAATTGAGTCGCGCAATGATTCCAAGGAAACGGCTGCAGGTGCTCCTGTACATTTTGCAGATATTTTATGTGTTTGGAGATGGAGATCCAGGAAGTGAAGGTTTGCTTGTGGGTGAAGTATCTGATAACGTTATTGAAGATCCCTCTTTTACAACGAAATCACCCTACATTCAAGAAGGAATCTCTTCTCCGAATGAGGAGACACCTTTAAATACTTCTGAAAACATTTACAATGCAGATTACGGTCCAACAGAAGGTGATGGACTTAATTCTCATGTAAACGGAATTGCAATTAATGATACAAATTTCAGTCATTCCCATGGTAATCATCTTTTCTTACTGATAATTTTAATATAATAAACTTTTTGTTTTGATAAATTAAAATTAAATGTTTACAGAGTCTGTTACAATCATTAAAGATGTTATTGTACATGATATACAACCTACCTCTTTAAACATATCTTGGACAATCTCGGGTGACAATGCCGCAGAATATGCAGTAGATTTATATTTGGGTGAAAATTTGACTAGGCATAATACCACGACAGATATGCATTATTTTGTAGACAATTTAGAGCCCTGTAGAGAGTACAAATTAGGGGTGAGTCCCATACCTTTAGAAAATGATAACTTTACAAAGTTTATAACAAGTAAAACAGCTTCATCAGGTAAGTTTTAATTAAATTTTTCTTTGATAAAAAAAATAAATTTGTATTGACTTTGAAATCTTTTTTAGAACCAGGAGAACCAATAGATTTAGAGATTGTTCCGATGAATTCTTCGTTAAAAATTCAATGGAAAGAACCTAAAGTTGCTAGTTATTGTATCATAAAATATCAGATTATAGTGGATACAGGAGATTTTGAAAATAGGCATACTGATACTGAAAATACAACTGGAACAAATTTTGAATTCAAAAAGTTACATGCATGCACTTCCTATTTAGTAACTATTATTCCAATTGATGTAGAGAATAAAAGTGGAAAGTCAGTTTCACGCAAATCAGATCCTACACTTCATGAAGGTAATTTTTAATGATGAAAAAAATATTTGTATAGACAAATAAATATAATTTAATATTTTTTTATTTATAGCAACAAGTGCTCCAGTACTAAATATTTCAGATGTTTCATCTATTAAAACTAAAAAAGATGCAGCAACTATAATATGGCAAGTGAAGAGCAAAATTAATAATTGTTCTTTAATATCAATATTTACTGATTGTAAACACAATAGAACAGGAGGGACTGGTATCACTTTAGTTGATAGAAATGATACAACTCCAATAAAAAGTGAACATATTCCGCAAAATGTTTCAGTTACTTTAATAAAGCTAAGTCCATACACAAGTTATATTTGTAGAGCTCAGTTGAATAATACAGGTGGTTTAAGCCCTTGGAGTGAGTTTATTAATTTTCAAACAGATGAAGACGTACCTACAGCCCCACAAAATTTTCAAAAATTAGGAAGAGACGAAAACTCGATTACATTCAAATGGAAAGCCCCAAAATACATTCCAGGGAAATTGCTAGGATATAAGATCAATTTTACTTGGGTACCTCATTACCCAGTGCCAGACGGATGCAATATAGATAGAACATATATCGTTGATAATATTCATTCCCAATTAACGACAATAAAATTAGAACAAGAAGAGGCTAATGCTCACTATCATGCAAGCATTGCGGCCCAAACCAGTGCGGGTTGGAGTAAGGAGGAACCGAATAGTATAATAGAATTTGACAGTAAAGATGAAGGAGGTATATTCACTTTTAAATGTAATAATCTAATTAATTTTAAAATAATGTAGATATTGTTTATATAAATATTATTTTACAGTGCCAGATGTAGTAACCAATCTTACCATTATCGTTAAACGTCAAGATAACGATTCCAATGCTTTAGATACAATATTAAATTGGAACTTACCTTGTCATTTAAGAGGAGATCTCCATAAATTTGAAATTTCAGTAATTGGCACTAGGCCTGGTTTTGAAAATCATACAATTATTGATGAATTAAAAATAGTAAATGGTTTTGACAATAATGAAGTATTTAGTAAAAGTTTTGGAGAGTTAAGACCTGCCTATAATTATTTATTCGAAGTTGCGGCTACACTTCACGGTTATACCGAACCTGGTGAAATTGCTAATATCACACTTTTATATCCATCAGGAAGTAAGCGAATTGCATTTCATATTATACATAAATTAAAAATAAACATAGAATTAATAATAAATATTTTCAGTTCCACCGCAACCTGAAATGGAATATGTTAAATCTATAACTCTGGACCCACAAAGAGCTCGCCGAACGACATCTTCGGCGGCTATCTTGCTCCCCTTGTTTCCAACTGACAACGGTGAAATTAAGTATTACGCTATTATGGTATCAGGTGAACCTTTTGGCAATGCATCAGAATCTGCTAGATTCGACATAAAGCAAGAAAAATGGCCAAATGTATCTTCTTGGGAAGAGGCAATGGAAAAAGATTTCAATATTCCTTATCAAGCTACAGAACCGCTATGGAATCCTTTTCGTAAGATTTTATTTGAATGATAAAAAAAAGTACATTTTGATACACGAGTTACTTATCATAATATCTAAAAATCATTTCACAGCCAATTTTGTTGTGGATTACGGCCATATGAAAGCTGTGAAGTTCATTGTCGGCGAAGATACGACTTGCCCGCAGGTTTCGGCGAACACGAAAACTCGAGCATATTGTAATGGACCATTGAAACCGGACACTTGGTACGAAGTACGCATGCGAGCCTTCACAGACATGGGCTATTCGGACTCCGTTTCATTTATCATCAAGACAAGTAAATTAAAGACCGCTTTTTTTATAGTTTTACGTTAAATAATTAAGTAAGCTCTAAATACTTTTCGTCTGACCTAATTTCTCAAATGTCATTTATCGTGTAAAATGAAACTAATTTAAATATTGATTTTTGCTACGTTTAATATTTTAATTAAACTTGCTTCTTTATATTAAAAATGTTTTTTCTAAAAAGATTTTGCGATTCATTAAAATGCATCTCCATCGATCGCAATTATTAACTCTTTATCTTTTAACGTTAGATGCTGAACTGAATGTAGGTCTGGTCCTTGGCGTAGTCTTTGGTATCCTTTTCATCGGCATCCTGACGACTCTGATGCTACTAGTAAAGCGCTGCTCTTTCAGAATGTAAGTATCTCGATCGAAGCGTCTTTATATACGTATAGCATGTGATCGAAACAGAAAAAAGGATCAATATTTATTTCGTGAGTCACAGCGGTCAGAATGCTCTTATAGATCGCACGAAAGATGTATACAAGCGTTATTATGAGCGAGGTCGACGGCGACGACGCCACAGCACGCGCGATTCACAAATCTCGGATGCGGTGTGCGCACAGACGCTGCAGTCAGGGGCGAGTCGTCGGCAAGTCGACTGCGCTAAACGCTTGCCAGACCGCCAGCCGCCTTCTGTGTATTTTACGCCGATTGAAAGTTATTTTCGTGTCATGGATATTTTTAAGCACGCTAGGCGAAGGTGAATACGCAAAGAATCGTACAAATGATTGTATGAGAAAGAGGATATAAACGAAAAAAGTTCTACGCGTCATGCTTTCATTTGTCCGTATAGAGGTAGATTTTTTAATCCTTTCAGTCGTTGCTTTTAGTATAAAAAATGTCAGTAAGTATTAGTAAGACAAAAGTCTTTCTACTTCGTTTGTTCCCGCCTATTATATTTTAAATGCTACATCAACTCGGGAAAACACTTTATTTCATTTTATTCGGTTTATTTGACTTTAGTTTTTAGTATTCATTTTACTTATAAATACTTAAAAATTGCAATATAATTGTTTCAAAGATACTTATTAACATATCAAATTATTTTCCGTAATAATGGTTTTAACATCAATCACTGAAATGTCCAAAGAAAGAATATAGTTGCGCTTTAACATAATTATTACGACTTTTTTCACAAACAATATTACTATTATTTGCTTTTAATACAAGAAATTGTTTACATATAGATTAATGACTGAAAGGATTTAAATTAAAGAAAGTTAAGTAAATATATAAGAAAAGTCAATCAACGCGAGCAGACTATTGAGTAAAGAATGTAACAAAGGACAGAAATTTTATTGAAAATAAATTTAAATTTCAGAAAATATTTAGTAACAATTGAGGAAAACCAAACAAACATAATATTTTTAAATTTTCAGTTTGGTGCAAAGATTTTTACAATCGAACATCCCGGAATCTCCAGTTCCAAATCCGTTCACACGCAGGAAATTTATAAACCATTGCCAGCAGTTAGCTGAAAATCCTGGAAAGCTAAGCAATGAATTTCAGCTTCTGCAGACTCTTAGCATTGATCTACAAATGCCGAGCAATGCAGCATGCCTTCAAGCAAACAGGAAGAAAAATCGTTATTCTGACATTTTGCCATGTAAATAATGAAAATATTGTATTTGCATAAGAAATAATTCTTTATTTCAAGAATTTATTGGATTCAACGACTCTCCCTTTCTAACACAACTAAACCAAATAACTACCTTACACCTCTAACACTCAAATATTACGATTAAATAATTCAACACTTCAAAACTATTTTCATAATTCGATTCTTACACATTTTTTGTTTCAGATGATTTTTCAAGAGTTAAACTGGAAATTATTGATAACGATCCAAACTCTGATTACATAAATGCTTCTTTTATTCGTGTAAGTTTAATAATTTTAATTTTTTTATATAAAAACATCATTAATCTTTAATTTATTAAAAATAATTTTCACAGGGTTATTCTGGAAATGAAGAATACATCGCATGCCAGGGACCGAAAGAAGATACAACTTATGACTTTTGGAGAATGATCGACCAATACGACGTGAAAATGGTAGTAATGCTGACGCAATTAGTGGAAAGAGGAAAAGTAAAATTTTACCAATATATTTATTTTGTTATCAAATAAACATATTTAAGGATAATTAATAAATAATTTATAAATCTGTATTATAGGAAAAATGCCATCAATACTATCCTACCATTCGAGAAACATTTACATATGAAAAATTATCCATTAAATGCACCAGCGAATTAGATTACCGAAATTTCACTCAGCGCACTTTTGTGCTACAAAAAGTAAGTAATGTTACGAAAATTAATTAAAGTAACTTTGTATTGCAATGTAAAACATATATATGTATGTTAACATGCATATATTCATTAAATTAGGATGACAAAAGGCGGACCATAACTCATCTTCATTTCAAAGACTGGCCAGATCATGATGTTCCTGATGATTTTGATGCCATGATTCATTTTTGTCAAATATTCCGGAAGCAATTAACAACTGTTAAAGGTTTACCAGTAATTCATTGCAGGTTTGTGTTTAAAATACATTTCTATACTGCTTACTGGTAACTTCAAACCATTAAATTATTTAAACTACTTAAACCATTAACTTATTAAAACTCGATTTTTAGTGCTGGAATAGGCAGAACTGGAACCTTAATTGCTGTAGATATATTGCTTCAGTCGATTAGAGATAATCGAAAATTAGACGTATTTGGAACTGTTTATAGATTAAGAAGACACCGTTTAAATATGGTACAAAGAGAGGTAAGATATCAAATTTATAAAAACATATTTGTCCTTTAAATTTATAATTTAAACTGAAAATAATAAATGTTTCAGAGTCAATATGCTTACATTTATAACTGCATAAGACAAGTATTGAAAAATCCATACTTTTCCAAAACATGTACGTATTTTTTAAACGTTAAATATGGTATATGATTCTTTGGACTAAATTAACTAACGCATTCTGTTTTTTGTTTGTTTTTTTTTTCACTTTTTGGCAGATAAACCCCCACCTATAGATGCAGCATATAACAAAGCGAAGACGAAGAAAGAAAGAAGTAATTCTAATACTGATTTGGTTGACAGCTTTGATACTCGTATGTAACATTTCATCGACTCTCCCTTTCTAACACAACTAAACCAAATAACTACCTTACACCTCTAACACTCAAATATTACGATTAATTTATTATTACTCTTAAATATTTTCGGATTACAAGTGACAAACTTCCTATTAATATAACTTGAGGTAGGAAATTAATTCAAATATATCCTCATGATAATGCTTTTCGTGTGCAGTCCGCTTTATAATTTATGTTGCTGAAGTTTGGTAGCTTTTAAAATCTACGATTATGTCATTAAATTATGCTTCATATATTTTTTGCGGTTGTTAAATATTTTCTTTTCTCTTATTTTGTAGTGAGAAAAAATAGTTTGTCTACTTCTATTGACTCAATGCAGCCTCTATGCCAATCGTCACCGGAAACTACTCCGAAAATCCAAATGGATGGTAAACACATCCATTCAAAAATATAAACCATAATTTTTTTATTGAATAACTAACATAATAGGATAAAAAAGTTTTATTTGCAGGTTTAAGATATTGTAAATCAACAAGTGCCATTGATACAAGATCTAACCATAATCGACTCGGTAAGTAAACTTTTATTTTTGAATTTAATTGATTTAATTGAAAGTACTACTTGTACAATATAAATCATTAAATCAAATATTTAAATTCTTTATTTAAATTCTAGGAAGGTATAATAGTGAAGGTTATGCTATTTGTGCAGCGAGAGATTCTTTTTCGACAACAAGCAAAGAAAGCACAGATGAAAACGATTTAAAAAGTTCATCAAGCTCGCTATACGAAAACGTTGAACCACTAATAAGAACAAGCTCCACTCAAACGATTGCTGGAAGTAGTTTTTATCTGACAAATGGTTGGTAATATGAAATACCTTGTATTTAAATTAAAATACAATGAATGTTTTGATAATATTTAATAATTTTACAGATTCTGTTGAAAAAGATACGTCTTTATAAAATAGTGTATTAAAGTGTCAAAAATTTGTTAGAGCAGCGGTCATTGAAAACATTTTTTAAGAATCCGCATTCCATTTTGCCAGAATCATTATTAAATTTATTGTAGAATTTTAAGAGTAAAATTTTATGATTTTAACAATGGCTATGAACAAAGAACACTTAAGTGCCATCGGTACGAAAACGCCGATTTAAAGTTTACAAGAGAAAATTATATTTTGTAATATTTACTTTAATTACTTATAGCGAAAGTCTCTTGTAAATAAGAATAAGTCTTTCAGCGAGTTTTAATAATGTTTTACTTGCCCAAATGTAGTTTTAAAATTGTACATATTATTAACATTATAATTTTTTAAATATCGTATTTAAAGTTCGTCGATCAAGTTCATATTTAATGTATTTACATTATAAACTTTGTGTAAAAATATTTTATTTCTATTCAAAGATTTTTGTATTTAAAAAAAAATACCAAATACATTTGCGGTCTGCATAATTTCATGTGCAGTCGTAAAATAAAGTAACTGGTTTTTCTTTTATGAACTCGTGCCTTGTAATGAATCTACAATTATTTGAAAACTTCATATTATTTTAAAGTTTTGAAGTTATTGAACGATAAATATATACGTCCAAACTGCATATTTAATTAAAAATAAATAATTGTGTAACGGGAGAATGATTCAATGATTCCTGCGATGTAAAAGTATATCGACCATTAGCGCGAGGGCGGCCCCCGCAAGCGAAAAAAAAAGTAAAAGCCACAACTCGCACTAAAGCGTTAGGTGAGCTGCACGTTCAAAAAAAAGGAAAAAGGAAAAAGTGGGGCACATGTGCGACCCACTGCCCCTAAAAGGATTCAAATTCGCTGTATATCTTGTTCGACCAGGATTTTGTCGATAATCAAATCTCGTTCGCTAAAATTACCGCTAATTCCTCTATTCCATGTAAATTCTTAAAACTGTTTTATGAGACTGTAAATTATATCCGCCTGTATATAATTATTAATCGTAAAAATAACAATTTTCATGAAAAATGATCGAATTAAAGCTTTGAACTCGCAAGTAACAAATAGCTTCATCATTTCCTTGCAGAAACATTGCGATAGCAGGTGGCTTGATGATGGACGTGAAATATATTAGCTGTACATTTCAAAGGTGTAATCATTGATCGATTTCAGTTCGCAAGGCAGGAAGCAGTTGAGAAGCCAACGGTAATACATAATTGAGAGCTTTTTTTAATATTCTAAGCTTTCATCAATGTTTTTAACAACTTATTGAATTCGCCGCTATAATATGCCCGACTTTCTACCATGGGAAAACCGAATTTTTAATTTGAATTTTTGGAGTTCCGTCGGATTTTTTACCACGGTCGCGCCGCACTAAATATAGTCGATGCACCGAAAATCGATAAATTTTCCTATAGGCGATGTCTAGGTGTCCAGAAACACCGTCGGGACGACGAGACATCGTCGAAAAAGCTATTAATAAAGCTATTAAACTGCTGCATCGATTCACGATCTTGCAGCTTTGGATTATACAAGTAGGATAAAAGGATTGGCTCAGCTGCAAAAGAAAGAGAAAAGATATTCGGGGTTTTCCAATTGTTTATTATATTTTTATATATCTCAAAGTCGGTACTCGTATCAGTTGATATTTCTACTTATAGATGATTTGATAGTCTGATGTAGTAATGAGCTAATAATAATTTTAGCCAAACGCCTTCGCGTAATAGCGTAAAACACGGGCCAACTGTGGCGGTTTTTTTACCGGAATGTCCAAATTAGCGAACTTCTTTGTAAGTTCGTCCATGGACGCAGAGTTTCTTTCACTTTAGAGTCGAGTGTGATATAGACCATTATATCACTTCTTGTTTAAAATCGTTCATTTTTTAAAATAATTTGTAAACTTGAACAGAAAGTAATCAAATATTTATATAGAATTAAATTGATTTACAGAAGTGGTACTTTTAATAAAGCCAGGTTCAAATTTTTTAATTTTAACAATTTATACACTCTATTACTCGTGCAGATGTGTATTTGCTGTAAAGTAACTGCTATTTGACAGTGGAATCATAAGAACATTATTTAAATTAATGAGAATATATATATTATTAGAAATATATGTATATAATTATTCAGACACTAAAACCCAAAGAAAAGGGTCCGCATAAAAGAGAGTAAAAAATCGTAAACAATAGTGTTATTGTTTCCATCACGCTCTGAATATAAAGTCCGCGGAGCCGAAAGTCGACAAAATCAAAAATCGAAACTTTCCTTTTCACCCTATTTTCTCCTCTCCTAGACCGTGACATTGGACCAATGTATATACAACTACACCCACACGTGCGCCCATGCCGTCCATCCTTTGCGCACTAATCGGCACGTATGCACGCAATTTCCTATTTAAGGGGGCACAGCTTCATGATTCAGTGCTTTTTCAAAAAGCGTTAACATTAGCATGACAGAATGAGCAGAAACAAGCGGATATACAAGTATATCCATCTCTTCTCTCTCCCCCATTCTTATTATATATATTATATATTATATTATAAAAAAATCGTCGCAACGCTAATCGCATTCTGGCGATAAGCAACTTTGCCAGCCTTTGGAGAATAAACAAAGCTGCTTATAGCTGGAAAGTGCGTGCGAAAAATCAATCTGCGGATGCGTGGGCGTGTGGGAGCGAGCCAAAGTGACGTCAATCAACAAAAGCCTAAGCCGCGGTGGGGAGGCAGATCTCTCTTTCGCGTTGTGAAAGTGTCGCGGGCGGACGCAAATGTTAGGTTAGGCAGACGCCTGCCTCTATCTCTCTTTCTCGTCCCCCTCCTCGCGGCGCGCGACTCGGCATGCAGACGTCATCAAGGAAAAAAGGAGGTACTGTTAGTTTAGTCGTCGTCGCGCGAATCCAGACTGCGGACTAAGAGGCGACCAGCAAGGATGTTGCGGCTGCTGCTCTGAGACACGACGACGACGACGAGTCTCGTACCTTTTTTTTTTCAAATTTGGATCATACCGCGGAGCGTTAATAAACCAACTGACTGTTTTGAGAAACGAGAAAAGGAGAAAAGAACAATGGGTCTCTTCGCCGTGGCGACGGTGGCCGTCTGTGCCATCCTCGCGAGCAGCTGCAGCGGATACTCGCTGCGCTCGGCGTCCTCGAGCAGCGGAGCTAATGAGGATTTCGTCGTTCCTCACTACACGCATTATGAAGAACTCAGGGAGCTTTTCCACAATCTGTCACAGCAGTTTCCGAATCTCGCCAGGGTGCACTCCATTGGCAAATCCGTCGAGGGCCGCGAACTCCTCGCTCTCGAGATCAGCGAGAACGTGGGCGAGAGGAAACTCGGAGAGCCTATGGTCAAGTATGTAGCTAACATGCATGGAGATGAACCTGTGGGAAGGGAGCTCATGATTTTCCTGGCCAAATACTTGCTGTACAATTATGGAAAGGATCCCAGGGTTACCAGGCTGGTGAATAATACAGACATTTACATCATGCCATCTCTCAATCCAGATGGTTTTGAAAAATCCAAGGTGAGAATCTTTTTGTTCTTGTAGAAAGTTGTCTGGTTAGACGATTAGAAAGTTTGGGATGCTTATTTCTGTTTTTATGGAAGAATCATACTAGTTCAGATTGGTTTGAAACTTTTTTTGTAAAAGTTCAAGATAGTAGTCAGAAATTAATACTCAATGTTTGCTTAGAAAAATTGTTTCCTTGTTTAAGTCTGAGTCATGCTTGAACAGGTGGTTACAGGTGTTCATTAAAGTTTAGAATGAACAAAAGGATACTTTAAAAAAAAAAAAAACAATTTATTTCAATATAATATTCTAAGATATTTTGTTCACATGTTTCAGGAGGGCATGTGCAATTCTCTAGAAAATTACACTGGCCGTGAAAATGCAAATCACGTGGACCTTAATAGGAATTTCCCTGACCAATTTGACTCAAGAGTCAATCAAGTTAAGGGAGGTAAATTAATAGCTGGCAGGCAAAGTGAAACAGTTGCCATGATGACATGGATCGTTACTGAACCTTTTGTTCTGTCTGCAAATTTCCATGGAGGAGCAGTGGTAGCAAGTTATCCATTTGATTCAGGGTAATTTTCATTTACTGACTTTTTTGTAAGGTCTTATGCTGAATTATCTTAAATAATCATTTATTTAACAGAATTGCACAAGACTGTTGTGAAGAGAGCAAATCTCCAGATGACAAACTTTTCAAGTATCTTGCTCATGTTTATGCAGACAATAATCCAGCTATGCGAAGTGGCAACACTTGTCCTTCTGAAGTATTCTATGGTGGTGTGACCAATGGTGCCCACTGGTAATTATAATTAGTTTATTCTTTTTTAATCACTTTAATATAACATGTACATTTTCAAATATACCTTACATAGGTACAAAGTGCAAGGTGGAATGCAAGATTTTAACTATGCTCGTTCCAATGCTTTTGAAGTTACATTTGAGTTAAGTTGTTGCAAATATCCGTATGCCTCGGTATTACCTGGATATTGGCGCGCAAACAAAGAATCTCTACTGAAGTATATGGAACAAGCACATATTGGAATCAAAGGTATTTTACATTAATTACTTTTTCTCAAAATTCATGATTTAATTTGTAACATTAATTCAAAAATATTATTTACTAGGCCTTGTAACTGACACCAGTGGAGCACCAATTCAAGATGCTAATGTTGTAGTTGTTGGAATCAACAAAAACATAACAAGTACAAACAGAGGAGAATACTGGCGTCTGCTTTTGCCTGGAACTTACACTGTATACGCTTCAGCTTGGGGGTCAGTTTTCGGAAACAACTTCAATATTGGTCTATTTAAAAAATTAAAAAATTGTTATTTATTGCAATATTTTTTGTTACAGTTATGCTCCAAGTGACCCACAAAATGTGATTGTGAGAAAGGGCAATGCTGAAATTGTAAATTTTGTCTTAAAAAAACTACCATTCCGAGAACAGCAAGGTAATTTTGAAAATTATTACTATGAAGTGTCACCATTCCTAAACCGTTTTTCGCCAGTACAGAGACTTATCTCTTCACTATATGATGAAGAATAATGATGAAAACTGAAGGGACAAAGTACTTTTACGTTAGAAAACATCTCTGCCACTTTTATTCCTATTTTATGCATTCAAAGTTATGATGCATTACTATTATGTATATCTCTTTTTAAAAGGCTATTAAGAGCAGTGAAATATTAGTCCATGGACTATATTTCTCTTAGAATTTAGTTTTTCTTAAATATTTATTTGCTTATAATCAAGATTCATACATTTTGAGATTCATTTACTTTAATTTTTATATTAAACTTTACATATATCTAACACTATTTAATTTATGATAATATGAAAGGTCTGAGTTATCATGAAATATATTTAATTAATTTATCCAGTGACGATAATTTGCTTATTTAGCGGAAAAGATATGTAGAGCTAAACACAAGGTATAGAGAAGTTAACCAGCCCTGGGGCTGTTTTTCACGTAATAAAATGAAAGTCAAATTCTGAGTTTTAGAATATCCGAATTTTATCGCTGAATAGCGCTGTTTATATGAAAAGTCTATTGACATATCGGGTATCGGTATATATTTAACTAAAATTGTTATTGGATGAAAAAAAAAGAATTATTTTTTTGGCTTGAAGCTATAATCATACTAACAAATCTTTCCATACTACAAACTTGAACTGATTTTATGTGAAAATTTGAACAAATCACACCTATTTTTAGATTCATTATAGATTTACAGAATTTAAATGCTAGTAAATTATTTATAGTTAAACAAAAATTGTCCACGACAAAATAAGGTTGGTTGAAAAGAAATTCTTTTCTTGAACCTTGAAAATACTGATATACATGCTACCTAGAGACTAAGTTAACATATCTATGATTGTTTTTTATTATTTTTTCAATAACTAAATGTCTATTGACTGTTGTTGGTTAATAGAATGGTTATTAGACTGGCATATTTAAAGTTTAGTATCTCTCAGAATCAAAGCAAATTATTGACAATTTTTAGTTACTCTTTTTTTACTTGAACTTATTATTTATTATTTATTTTCTGTTAATGTTGTATACTCTTATTTAAAAGTTTTGAACTGAGTAAATATATTTTTTTGTTCAATGATATGTACTCTGATGTATAATTTCACTGAAAGTAAAAATATGTAATGTATAGTGCAATATCAAAATAAAGAATTATATTTGCTGTCAATTAAGGTGTTTTTTATACAGCAACCAAGCCTTTCCTAATTCCTAAATACATTTTAAAAACCATCGGCCATTTAATTTATTTTCTCCATACCTTGTGTTTATTTATTTAATAATTATCGTTATCAAACTTTTTAATTTATTTTTTATCCATCATTCACTAAGGGGATCTCTTAATCTTATTGCGTCGATTCATTATTTTAAATGCTGCTTTAGAATTGTTATCACAGTGTTGAAAGAGGTCAAATGCTGCAGTGCAAGAGATCATCAGAATTTATTCAAGCTCAGCAATTCTATAATTAAACAAATGGGGAATCTAAAATTTAGGAAAACATTTTGTGAACAACAGATTCTAATAAAATTTAAAAAATTAATTTCTTATTCTGAATAATGCTAGATAATTTGACATTTCAAAGAAAAGCAGAACTTTTTAAAATCTTTCATCCTCTTATAAAGATCGAGAAAAAAGAGCTAATTTTAAAATTGCACAAATTTCAAAGTCAAACTTGCCTTAACAAAAAAAAAAAAAAAAAAAAACGAGCTACGAGAATTTCTCTACAATCGGCAAAAGTCGAAGCAGCGAAAGAGCACGAAAGCAAAGCAAGAGATCTCCTGGCTGTACTCTCAGGCGCGTCCTACAAGTTTTTCTTCTGTTGCACAACGATCAAAAGCGGGTTCGGAGCAGGTGGAGCAGCGTATCCGTTCTCGGGATGCGAACGGCTTCTACAGCCGGCCGAACTTCACCCATCACAACTACACCGCGATGGAGAGCTACCTGCGCGAGCTGGCGGCCAACTACCCGGACCTCACGCGACTCTACACCGTGGGCAAGTCCGTCCAGGGCCGCGAGCTCTACGTCCTCGAGGTGACGAACCACCCCGGCAGGCACGACACCGACAAACCCGAGATGAAGTACATCGGCAACATGCACGGCAACGAGGCGGTCGGCCGCGAGCTCCTCCTCCTGCTCGCCAGGTACCTCCTGGAGAACTACGAGACCGACGACCGGGCCACCAACATTCTCAGGAAGGTCAGGCTCCACATCATGCCCAGCATGAATCCCGACGGCTACGAGAACTCGACGGTCGGCGATTACGACGGTATCAGGGGGAGAGCGAACGCCCACAACGTCGATCTGAACAGGAATTTCCCCGACAAGTACGAGCAGAACGAGGTGAGTGGTTTCCATTTTTTTCTGGCTCGACGTAACTGTTGTCTTGCTAACGATCCTGTTGACCTGGAGCAAATAGAAACTCGGACGACCGGCGGACCTCCTTTCGGAGGCATAGGATTTTTTGCCAAGATGAACGGGTTTCTCCTATTTCGCTCGATCGAGCAGAGTTTACAGTAATGATTACATCTCTTTTTTTTTCATCTAGCTTCGTCGTGAAAATGAGAAGGAAAATTTTATTACGATGCACGTATAAACAACTTCAAGCAAAACTGGCTCTCGTAAAAAGAAAATTACGCCGGTAATTGTTCGTTGATGCGATGCAACGAGTTCTGTGAAAATATTTGTTAAGCAACATAGAGTGTGCAGCAAGAGTTACAAAAGCTTACATTGACAAATAGTCCTTAAATTTAAATCACAATATTAAAGTGCATTTATTTTAACGAAAATCCAGAATAATAAATTGCTCTCTCTCTCTCTCTCTTTCCCTCCAGCTGAATCTAAAACAGGAGCCAGAAACGCAAGCAGTAATGAAATGGATCGCCTCCGTCCCGTTCGTCCTCTCAGCCAACCTCCACGGCGGCGCCCTGGTCGCCAACTACCCGTACGACGACAACCCGGTGTCGAGGGGCAATCTGTACGCGTACCCGAACCCGAGCCCCGACGACGACGTCTTCCGCATGGTGGCGAGCATCTACTCGAACGCTCACCCGACGATGCATCTCGGGCAGCCCTGTCCGCTGCCGCCCGGTCGCCGACGGTCCAGTCTGCTCAGCGAGAGCTTCCCCGGGGGTATCACTAACGGCGCCGCCTGGTACCCCGTTACCGGCGGCATGCAGGACTACAATTACGTGCACAGCAACGCCTTCGAGATCACGCTGGAGGTCGGCTGCACCAAGTTCCCGAACGCCACGGATCTCGAGGGATACTGGAAGGATAATAAGGAGCCCCTGCTGCAGTTCATCGAAGCGGTCAGTTGCTTTTTCTTTTAAACCATTTGCTTTTTTCGAAAAGTTTGCCGCGGAAAAATTCGCAATCCTCGAAAGAGACGCGACACGAAACTTGGGATTTCCATCGAGCTACAAAAACAAGGAAATTAATCTTTAAAAATCAGATTGTGCGTAGGAGGAAAATATTTTACGAAAATATGATTTATTTACTTGTACTACTCTTAAAACTCTACTTATTCCGTGGTCATTGTAATAATTATCTTTGAATACAATGAACCGACGGGAATTTATATTGCGTAATTAATGAAGCGCTTGCAAGTACATCGTTAGTGTGCCTTATCGGTTTTAATACACATTTTTTAATTGCGCAATTCTACAGCTTCATTTCCTTAATCAGAATACCAAGTTAGAAATATTACGAGGAAAACCAAGTTCATTATCATTCTCGTTAAACATTCATTGCGAATTCTTTGTAAAGCATAATATTTGCGTTCTTTTTTAACATCGAATTAGTACAATTTTAACAGTACTTTCACGTTAAATTAAAAAAAAAAAACTACGACAAGACGTTTATTTATCGAAAAATTTTCTGCCATTACGCAGTGTTTTCTTCAACTAATAAATAATTTATTTTTCTAAATTAGTCTCGAAGAGGAGTTCACGGAATAGTGACTTCCTCCATCGGAGCTGCGATCTCCAATGCAAAGATTTCAGTCGAGGGTCGGGACCACGAAATTTACACCAGCAACGACGGAGACTATTGGCGTCTGCTGCCCCCCGGAGAGTACAATATCACCGCAAGCGCTCCGAATTACGAGCCGCTGACGGAAACTGTCGTCGTGCCCAACAACGCCAGCGGCGAGGTCCGGCAAGACTTCACGCTCATACGCAACGACCCTTATCACTGGCAAGTTTCACCGAACAAATAATTGCGAGCTCTTCCAAGTATTGCAATGCTCGTCTATTATGGATTTTTAACGAGCCGTTTCGAGGTCTTGAAAGCAATGTACGCCTGAGCAATCAATGAATGGATTTTAATGATGGACAGTTTCACACAGACAGAAAGTCTAACTTTCAGACCTTAAAACGTTTTATTACGTTGCGTACGGATAAAAATATGATTAATTGTTAATAAACGAAAAGTGCGAACGGAAACACATGCAACACTCACTACTTTGTATTGCTTGCAGACATTGAAAAATAATGCATTTTTTTTATTCCATTGCAGTGGAATAGTTTTCTATATTTAGAACTAAGCTTTAGAATTAACCTTAGAATTAAATTCAGAATGCAAGTAAATTAAGTTCTAATAATAAAAATATTTAATTTATTTAAAAACGAAAAATTCAATATTTTCAATAATGCATTACAATTTAAAGAGACGATCAATCTAAATTTTCAAGGCCTTTAAACGCATTTAATAAGACCGATGTTTTTCTGAGTATTTTTTGCAAAATACAGGTTCGTTACAACTCGTTTATATCTTTTAGGGTTCATCTCAACGATTTTGACTTAAAACCAAATCTGCAAAATGGATACCTCAAGAATAGCGAGCTTAGCGAGAGTTTCAAACAATTGGAGGTCGACAGGCCGGACGTCGCGGAATTCAAGGCCGACGATTCCCCAATTAGTGCTGCCATACACTCGTTTAAAATTACTCACAATGTAAGCTCACGTTGAAAATTAATGTTCGACGCTGTTTCATGACACTGTATTTATCCATTAACGCTTCGTTACCTGAAAGATTGAACAAAAAATTTTTTATCTGCCTTAGTGATGATATACAATTATTGCATTCCATTGATGATCAAAGTATTTTTAAGTATTATGGATATAATAAACATATTTTACTAGCATAAATTTTGACGTAGTATCAATTTATTAATTTTTTTAATAATTGCATGAAATTAATTTGATTATTTTGACTAACAGATGGGTGGTAGTGAGGAAAATAAAATACACATTGGTTTAGTGGGAGGAATGTTTGCGTCCCAACCAGTGGGCAGAGAAATTCTTTTGCGATTCGCACGTCATATTCTGAAGGGCAATATGGAAGAAAATCCGTTTATAATGCGACTATTAGATAGGACTGTGTTGCATTTTATACCCGGTGTCGATCCAAGTTTTGAGAAAGTGTCAGAAAATTGCAATCCTACGGTTAAAGACGAGGTAGGCACAAGATTATCCTCATCGCAAAAAGACCAACTGGATGTTGTTCCCAACGCTCTTGAACAAATGCTAGAAGCGGAAGGTTTCGATGCAATTATTTTATTCGGTGGAGGCAATGGAGTCAATGTTAGGTAAATAAATTTCTTTTGTCGTTTTCGTTGTTTAATCTGTTTTCTTAGTAATTTTTCTTATTTTTCAGTTATGCATCAAACAAAATTGATTTTTTCAAGGGCTTTGTTGAAGATTATCAAAGATCTATGCATAAAGATCAATGTGATACTCATATTGATGATCTTAAAAATGTTCAAGATTATATAAATGAGGTTTATAAAATACCAGTGGTAAGCTACAATTTTTGCACTAGTAAATATTTTTGATTTTGTACAATTCTGTACAATTGTTCATGCTTTTTTATTGCTTATTTCAGTTAAGTTTCTCTTTATCTTGTTGTAAATATCCCGACGGGGAATCGATTCCTATGATATGGAGAGAAAATCTGTCCCAATTAAAAGATCTAGTTAAACGATTGTCAACTGGTGTTCGAGCGACTGTGATGGATAAGAAAGGAAATCCTCTACGAAATGCTAAAGTAAGGATTGGTTCAATTGAATATAATGTAACAAAAAATATGGCTTACTTTAAAGCAATATTGCCGCCTGGTGTGTACAATGCCGTATTTAGCTCGGAAGGTTTCCACGATGAAACATTCCCTCTGACTATCCAAGATGACGAAATAGCTGAATACAGTATAGTTTTAACTCAATCTGGTGCTGTTCGACCGAAAACTCCTATCGTTCAGAACAAGTTGGATGAGACAAATAAAATCCTCGATGATCTGAATGGAAAATATCCGAAGATCTCTACGCTGCATGAGGTTGGAGTAACGAAAGGCAATAGGAAAATATTGGCTCTTGAAATTCATCCCGAGAATAATCGCGACCATTCAATTGGACGACCGTCCGTAATTTTCTCGGCGGGTGTAACGCAAGGAACGCCAGTAACGTCCAAGGTTCTTGTGCACTTTGCATATCATTTATTAGCCAATTACAACGTTGATCCTCAGTTAAATAATTATGTGAGAAACATATCTATATTCATCGTACCAGATTTAAATCCGGACTCTACGAAAAAGGAAACGTGCTCTTATACATCTGAAGATGCCCTTCCGTTTCCCTTGGAAAATGGAAAAATTGAGTAAGCATTTACTCTGCTTTTCTTTAAATCATTTTACCTGGCGCAGATTAATTTCTTATTTACTAATACATTAATTTATTTATTTATTAGTTACTACAAGAATTCAGCAATAGTCGCAAACTGGTTTGAGAAAATCAGACCGATCGTAACTGTCAACTTGAACGTCGGATCGCTTCACGTCGAAATTCCGTACGGTGGAAAATATGGAAAGAATGGCCATACACCGTATGTTTCAGATGACGATCGCATTTTGCAAAATCTAGCCGAAACTTACACATTGAATCATCCATCAATGAGCTTGGTGAACTCGCGCTGCGACAGTAAGGCTATTGTCGAAAAGAATGGCGCAAGTCATGCAGGTATAGCAATGCGCGGTGATAGAAACGATGCCTTCCTAGATTACTTGTACCTAAAGACTGATACGCTTCCGCTGGACGTCTTCCTTACATGCTGCAGCACCGATGACGACAATCAAGTTTGGGATAACAATAGGAAAAGTTTCATTAGCATCATTTCGGTGGTGAGAAAGGCTGTCGCTGGATTCATTGTCACTGAAAGCGGGGAACCCATTGCCGATGCGGTTATATCGCACGATAAATCTGTTCATCGAGTCGAAAGTCAAAAGTCTGGCGCTTATTGGTTACTGCTTCCACCAGGCTCACATCTGATCAATGTTGAGGCTGATGGTTATCATGGAGTATCAAAAGCAGTGAATGTATCGGAGTATGAAACCTCGACGAAGATCATGTTTAAGCTTCGTCGAGATGAGAATGTCTTTGGAATGCCGCGTGCCGTTTTTGTAATTATATCTGGTAAGCTATATTTTAAAATTGATTTTGAATGATTTTTTATATAAATTCGATCAAAATATTTTTGAATGCTTATTTCCATCAAAGATTTTTATTTTGAAGAATATGTAATTAAAATGTTTGAAATTAAATTATTATCCTCTTCAAGTAGGAATTATTCTTAAATTACATTTTTTCTTTTTCTAGGTGCAATGCTTGTTATGCTAACGGCAATATGCATTTTTATTATTGCCAAGTGTAAGTCAAAACAAGTTCAAGATTCAAATTCTAGGAGACCTTATGCATTCAGTTTATTACGAGATGGAAATTCGTTTTTCGATGACGATGAAAAAGAAGTTGAAATTTTTAAGCGTCCTTCTAAAGGTAATCTTCTTTAAATTAAAAAAAAAAATTTCATACAAAAAAAGAATATACTAATTATTATTTCAGAGTACAAAGAAGAAGCTGTTGATGTTACAACGCAGCCTTATTTTGATGACGAAGAGAACTCAAGTTCTGAAGAAGGCAGTGATTTGGAATTTATAAGACCAGATAGAGAATGGCAAGGAAGGGTCCCTGAATGATTTAAGGACTAATTTTTTATATCAAGCTTTTTTAACAAAATATATACAGTAACAACACAACGTAGACTGAGTATCCACAAATCCCAGCACATATTGTCAAGTTTACTTCCTTGACCGACTGCTGATATATCTTTATTTATATAAGTAAAATTGCTGTACATATAATTGATAGGGAAAACAGTGAGATGCACGCAAAATGTTGAAAAACGTAATTTAAGAAAGTTGTATTTTTATACTGAAGTTGGAAATCAATTTTAAAAATCAACTCTTGTAAATATAGTGTATGCACTCGATCAGTCATAATTATTTTGAAAATGTACACTTTCTTAAATTATTGAATAATGTACTTACATTCACAAGGGAATTTTTTTATAGTTATCCCAGTGAATTATATTCATACGTATTGTACAAAATGTTAAAATTTTATTAAATATTACAGATAAGCTTGATTATTATCGACTTTACAAGTTTATAACATTCCAATAGTATTTTAGAACTAAAATCTTACATATTTTTAGACTCAACTTTTATGAAAGTATTTCAATGAACGCGTCTGTGATGTATGAAGTACTTGCTTAGGTACGCAGGAACTTTAAGTGCGTACATTTTGTAGTCCAAATAATTGTGGTTGCAATCACCTAAACAATTTATGGGAAAATAAAGAACTATTATTATAACAATAACTTAGTTTTTGTGATTTATTTCATTTTATAAATAGCTATATAAAATATACAAAAAATATAAATACATTTTCTTATTCCTAAAAAAGTATTCTATTTAATGAACGCTTGTACAGTAAAAACACTGTATACATTTCAGAGTTTTACCTTAAAATGCAAAACACAATGTGGAACTTATTTCTTACATAAAAAGCTAAAACTAAGCTTATTTTTAATTATCTTTTTTGAGCTGCCGTTTATATATGTAATACTATGCGATACACCTAGCTGGAAAATTTTTTTGGTCATTTGCACCTCATATTTTTAAACATAATACTACGCATTTACATATTAATGTGTATGTAAGTAATTAAATATAAGATTTATTGATAAATTAAGTCAGAGAGTTACAATTTTTAAGAGTACTGCACAGCTTTTAAAACTGCAGTTGTCATGTTTCTTTCACTTGTTGAATGTTTGAATTGAACTTTCGTGATTTTATGTATTTAGATGTTTTCTCTTTAATAAATAGTATATATGTAAGCTCAGTACAGTATATACTGTAAGCACAGTACAGTATTTACAAATTAAACTGTACAACACAGGTACTTCAAATTCTTTTCTCCATTAAATGATTATTGGCACTGAAATTTAATTACAAGTTCGTTGTTTATAATCATTTATATAGTAACACCGGGGCCTGAATCTGTAAGCTTAACGCGCGTTATTTTTGATATATATAAATATACAAAATCACGTAAGCGATAACTTAAAGTGCGCAA
>UCOM01000264.1:0-100128 GCA_900474385.1 Ormyrus pomaceus
GTAGAGGAACTTGCCAGGGATTTGGGCGAATCCGTGCCTTCGACCCTGTTTCCAGAATTGGAGCGACTCGCTCTCTCTCTCGTGCTTTTGTTGCTGTACAGAGGTCAATGATGCGGAGATCGGCCGCGATGCGCCGCGCCGATACGATCGGACGCGAATTATTTCCGAATGGCTGGGTGCCTTTATTTTTAGCGAGATTTTAATCTGACGCCGAATCGATCCTCTCTCTCTCTCTTCCACCCCCGAAGCTGAAAAACGAGATCGCAACGTCGCGATAAGGGACGAGATAAATGGAGGGCCCCCGAGAGCGGGGCAGAGAGCTCATTGTTTTCCATTGAAATTAATGCCTCGCCGAATTCACTTTGACTCCGCGTCGATCTTTCTTTTCATGGTTTTCACGGCGGGGGGTGGAAAGAACGTTTAAAAGTTGATTCGATGTGACGCAGGGGGATCTGTGTGCTTAGAAGGGGGAGGCGGTTTCTTGGATTATGCAACGACGGTGTATAGTGGGATTTTATTTGTGCGCCTTTCGAAAGAAAACTCGAGGTATAGAGATCATATTGCCGAGGGTATTGAATTTTCCGAGAAAGTTTTAAGAACTTCCTAGTATGCTTTACGACTTTCAATGGGGTAATGAAAGAAATTTTTTCGAAGAGCGCAGGCTTATATACGAGCTCATTGAGAAAAGTTATTAATTTCACCGAAGCCCGATAAGCAACAAAATTGCACGCTCGAATGATAAAGCGAGCAGCGGCTTGAGGAGTGTAATAGCTCCAGACGTTTATTCGTATAATAAGCGACTATAAGCAAGAGGGGCGCATTATTTTTCTTTCCCAGGGAAAAAGAAAAAAAAATTATACACCGCCTCGTTCTCGGCTCGCGTGCCGGCACGTATTCAGAATTAGTTATGAACGTTTACTCGGCGGCCAGAAATATCCCCCGCGCACTTCCTCGGCCGATTCCTCAGTCCAAGTAGAAAGCGGCCGCGTGCGGTCAGACAAGATGCTAATCCAGAACCAGCCGCGTGCCAGGGGTGACGATCTCGTCGATACACAATTGACCTACTAATACCAACGAGTGCGTCCGCGGCACTTGTAAAAATTGGGCGTAGTGTGCCGCCGCGGTGGGGTAGCATCGGCATACACCTCGGGCGCAAATATCTGGGTTAATGAGGTCGGGCGCGGCTTACCTTAAAGGCGCTCGATTCTTTATACGTCCCACCCTTTATACATCCACACACAGAGATACGTACACGTGGTGGCTGGCGCGTCTGTGCAGATGTCTCAGCTGGGAGGAGGTGAGGACCGGCATGCACACCGATCTGGAACGATCGCGAACTATTCTTATGCTCGGTATTGACTCGTCGTCGCTGCAGTTGTCGTCGGCGGCGGGCGTCAGGGGACTGACGGCCCCGCTGCTGCCCCGTCTCACGGGGCACGGGGGCGGCGACAGCTGACCGTTCGAGGAGGTTGAGCCGCCCCCCGACAGGCCCCGCAGCCGAGAGACCAGCTTCATGTCCAGGCACAGCATCACACGAGGAGAGCTCCCGCGACGCTTGCTCTCTCTGTACTGTGGGAGATGTAGTCGCTTTTGGCTTTTATGGCGCTTTGCTACTTTTCTCCGAGAGAGGCTTCCGAAATTAATCGCTTCGGGAAAATTCTTATATATACCTCGCCCAACCCCCGCCTGAGCGCAGCCTCGAAACCTGCTTTTTATTCACGCGCCGGAGAGGCTACGGACGGCTTTCATCCGCCGCGGCTTTCATTTCGCTGCTGGCTTCTTAAAAATTCTATTTCTTTGCGCGCGTTGGGGGAGGGGGGTTGGGGAAGAAGGAGCAGGTTACGGGTTTTTGCTCAAACATTTATGCAAGGACTTCTTCTTTGCTCTTTTAACTTTAATGCCCCTCCAATTGAAATGCTCGTGAAAAGTCTTTTCAGAATGAAAGGCGTTGGCTGAAAAAATTACTCGGATTCCTCGCGCGGAGGGATGGAAATTACAATTTTGCTCGCGCGCGCCGCGAGGTAAATCAGGTTTTGTCGGCCGATGCTAATGAACGGATAACTGGGATCCTCAATTATACGCTTGATTATACAATTGCGTGGCCGCGGGAATCGATCGATTAATTAATTTCGTTCCGATTTCGGGCCGCCTATATTCGCGTTTAATTCGACGTCGACGCTTCGCTCGGCAAAAAATATTATCCCTGAAAAAGCCGAAGAAACACCTTTTTTTTCAATTTACGTCCCGTACAAAGGGTAACTTAGCACTCTGTACACCACATTTCCGCGGCCCTCCGGAAAGCACTCGTATCCGCAGCGCTGAACCGCAAACATCGCGTCGAAAGCAAACAAAAACCCATCCCCGCATTAACAGCCCGCCCCCGTCGAAGAGCGGTTAATCCCTAATTAAGTTTTCGGAAAACAAAGCGAAAGCGATATCCACCCCGCCCCCCCCCCCGCGTTTTAAGAGCGCTCTCGAATCACGGCCGCGTAAATCCCATTTAAAAGTCGCTAATTAACGACGAGTAATCCGCGCTCCGCGCGCCGGCAAAATTATTCCCCCGGATTCTTAATTAACGCCGCGCTGTATTTTAACGATTTCCACGCAGCGGCGGTGCTTTTGCGTCACCTCGTAAATATGCCGAGAGAGCGAGAGAGAGCGAGATAAGCCCGCGCCGTGGAAAAAGAAAGCGGTTATACTGTTATGTGCGCGAGAGCCAGATGAATTACTCGGCCGCGGCACGCAAACGCTGTTTTCCTTCGTCGGAGATTGACGCGAGTGTTTGTGTGTGTTTGTGTGTGTGCGTGCTCTAATCAGGCTTGCGGATTTACTAGGTGAATTTCGGTCGGCGACTCATTAAAAGTCGTCACGTCGCTCGCCGTATTATCGGGCTTGACCTTCTTTCTTCCCCCGTTTTGAAATTCAGGAAATGGATTTTTTTTTTAACTGCCGGCTATCGGGCCGTTTTATTGCCCCATCGTAATTTAGCGAACTCGATTCGCTTCCCGTTTCCCCGACGTGTCCGATTCGTCGGAAGGAAAGGAAAAAAAAAGGAACCGATGACTCAACTCGGGGCAGTAAAGAAGCGTCCGGAATTCGGATACGGCACGCTATACACACACACACACACACGATATACGAAAACTTTTCTTGCCCCGCGCGCCGTTCGATCTCGTCTTCGTTTCGCGCGGCAATTCATTAATATAATAAAAGTTCTTCGAGCTCGAAACCGAGCGTAACTAAATCGCGCGCAAATATTTTCCCGCCGTGACCTGAATAAATAATGCGAGAGACCCGCCGCAACTCGGAGAGCTTATGTATTTGCTCGACGCGGCGGACGACACTTTTTCGAATTAGCCGAATGTAATCCTAACTCGAGCAAACGTTTGCGCAGGGAGACACGCGCGACGGCGGCGGGCGGAGGAGGGGGAAGAAAAAATATTTGCCCCCTGTAAGTTACTAAATTTCGCGCTCGAGAACATTTTTAACAAAGTCCGAAAAGTTAAGCCGGCGATCGGCGTATGTCTGCGATCGGATTCGGGCCGAGGAGATATTTTCCTCCGGGCTTCGTTTATTTCCGCGACGTCTCATTTCCGATATAGAGGCTGCCGCAAAAAAAAAAACAAGCCCTCCCTTATACACACACAAACGTGTTTCGCAAGCGAACGAATGCGCGTATATATGGTTCATCCTCTCTCTCTCCGCTTTATCGAAAATGATTTATTTGTACGAAGCGGTAATTAAACCGGCCGCCGGAGGAACTGTTGCGCCTAAGCCGTTAAAACGAAGGCGAGTCGGCCCCTATATACATTCGACGGTGAACGCGGCGCGTCGGGCCATTTATTGACCTGGAGACCGGCTTACGCACAGCGGGATACACACGCCGCGCGCACTTCTTCGGCGAATCGTGCCCGAGACTGATCAAAATTTCTTGGCAAGATTTCCCGGCCCTCTCGGTTTCTCGATCAATAATGAGCCGGTATGTACGCATGGAAGCCCGCATGAAAAATTAATGCGCGGGGATAATTGCGCGAGCGTATTTTTAGAGGCCAATTGTTGTTATCTTTTTTTTTCATTTGCATTTTTTAACGCGGCTCCCTGTACAATGTAGAACGTTTGAGCTCCCTTTACTTGGCAGCAAAGTATTGCGCCAACGGAAGAAACGGGAGTATATTTTTTTTTTCTGTATATAAATATCGATCGTCGCACAAACGAAAATAAAATACAATCACACGGAAAATTATATTTCCTGTGCTCTTACAACATTTCATCCGTTCGCCTTCCCATGTACACACGTGTACATTCTGCGTGGGCGGAATCCGAGAAATCAGAGGGTACGTACACGTCAAATACGTTTATCGCCGGCAGACTTAGTTCCCATCTTCCGGCCCAATCAGCGGAGTTTCCGCGCGCGAGCAAAGCCCTGCGAAAGGCCGAAGAGCCAACACGAGCGCCGAAACAGCGAGAGTACGAGAGTCACGTGCCGCCGCGCGTTTTCGCCAGGTAAAAAAAAAAAAAAGAAAAAAAGAAAAAAGTCAACACGGCGAAGACAGCGCGGGAGGACTATATATAGCCCGATGCGGGCTATTTCCGTCGGGCTCGAGGGTTCTTAGCGGGCTCGTTACCGAGTTTACCTGCTCTCTCTCCCTCCCTCCGCGCGCCGTCGCGCAACTAATAAAATTCTCTCCCTTTCTCTTTCTCTCTCTCTCTCTCTCTCTCGAGGCTCTCTTCCCCGCGCTGCAGCGGCCACCTTTGCGAAAGGCGACGTCTGACGCCATCCGACCGCTACTACTTGGGGGCCGCTGCAACGACGCCTCGCCGCTCCGACATTCGATTAGCCGATGGGCTTTTGTAACGGTGCGGCGGCGGGGCTCCGATTTTAAATGTCGCGTAATTCACTTTGGCGATATTTTACGACTCGTTAAACCGGGCCGTTCGCGCGCGCGAGGAGGGTCGTAAAGGAGCTCCGTTTGCGTGCATTTGTTATAAGTAGCCAGTTATCGGTCTCGGGAATTTCGTTCGAGGAAACATATCCGAGAAGGGCCGCTTAATTGATCGAGCGGAGGGGCGACGAGGTCCATTCATCATTCCCGCCGCGGCGCGCGTCGCGAGGAACAATGAAAAATCGCGTATGTACGTGTTATTAGCTCTCTCTCTCTCTCAGAACGCGGAGACTCTCCGCTCGTAATTCTCTCCCGGTAATATAAGCTTCGGAGATAAGAGCCCGCTGCCGCGGGAAAGCTCCATAAATTTGTTGTTCCTTCTTTTACTGAACGAGCCTTTTTCCTCGCGCCCTCCCCCCCGAGGAGTCGAGCGACGCGCGAGGTACTTTATGCACTGCGCGGCGCGCGAAACGCGCTCTTTTATGTCTTTGCCTTTTTTACGACTGCAGCTGCGCTGAAAGGCGCCTCTCGCGAGCGGGCTGTTTTTTTTCGCGATGCTCGCTCGGGGAGAAAAAATTGCGCAGTCGAAAGTCGAAAAATCAATTCGGCCGAGTATCGTGCTCTACCGCGATGATGTCAAGTGCAGGCGGGGAAGGTCTTTTAATTTCTTTTTTTTTTATAGAAAAAGAGGGCGTATCCGTGACGCGCAGTTCGAAAATACTCCGTTAATTATTCTATAATTAATCAGACTTGGGATTTAGATTGGTATTTTTAGCCTCGGATTATTTACAAATCATTGCCTCGGTCACCTGCATCGATTAACAAAACTTTCCGGGAAGAAGCTGCGCGCAATTTGCGCGCCTCGGCGCAACGAGGTCGAATCTCTCTGTCGCTTAAGCCCTCGCCGCTGCCCCGCCACGTCAATTTAGCGGAATCACGTACGCGTCGCTCCGGAGTCTCATTAGCATCGGGCGCCGGGCCTCGCCTCGTCATCAGCCGACGAAACAAAATCGCCGATGCCTCCGAGCCGAGCTTCGCGACCGCGGTGTTGCTATTCAGATCTCCGCGGAGAGACGCGAACGTCGATAGCAGGCGAATCTTTCTCGTCTGTCGCTCCGCGCGTCCTTATAGAAAGCAGACGGAGCTCCTCGGAGCTGCTAGGCGAGATAGGAAAAGGAGCTTAATGCGCTTAAGGGAATTCTAGGTCAACGACTGTTTCAAACGCTCGCGGCGCTCGCGGATAAGACCCATATTATATACCCTTTTCTCGAAAAAGGCGTTTTGCAGAGCTCTCTTATCGGGAAAAGTCGCGCGAACGGAAGCTCATTAAACCGGGCCGATAGAGGCCGTATCTCCGCGCGACAAGATAGACCATTAAGCAGATTTTCTCTGTGTTATTGCGCGAGCCCGGTTAAGCGAGTTAAGCCACGTGCATACTCGCGGGTGCACTTGCGCGGCTCCTATTTATAGCCGAGGAGAGCCTTTCGTTCCTAGAAGCGGAACGCGGGGCCGAGAAACTCCCGCGCGGATAAGACAAGCGCGCGGCCGAGCCCGCTGCAGGTGTGTTGGGAGACGGTGTACGATGGTAAAGCGCATCGACGGGTTGACGCGTCGACTAATTGCACTAGCGACGAGTTCGCGCGCCGATCTATTAATATATACGCGCGGAGTTGTAATTAGCGCACTGCCTCGAAACGAATCCCGCCCTCGATATAATATTGTCGAACCTCCAAGGCTATATAAGACACTCGTGTATTGTTTACATAATCTCAGCCGGCCGCGGCGACGTACGAAACGTGTATAAAGAAGCTTATATCCCTAAACCGCAGCCAAACGCCTCTCCGTCAAAACAACAAGGTATAGCCAGCAGCGTACCATTACCCATCACGTATTTCGGAAGCCTCTCCTCGCACAACAAGTAGAGCAAAGGTGAAAGTTACCAGGAGGCCCTCGGTGCACGCTCTCTCTCTCTCTCTCTCTCACCCGTCGAAGGAAGATCAGTAGTCGTCCATCGGATGTGCTCGCCACTCGGGACTCGTCGCCCAACTGAGGCCAAGCAACCCTCCCCCTCAGGCGGCAGGCGGCCGTTCCGCGCCCCAGCAGAGCAGCTCTCTCTCCCCCCCTCCCGCCAGCCCCCCGCTGCGTGTGTGCGCGCCGAGAGAGCAACGTACACTTAACACCCCCGCGCGCTCGCAGCTATATAACAAGCCTGTAACAAGCGGCTGGCGGGACGAGCGCGCGCGACTGGCCCGACTGGCGCCGCGCATCCCGATTTTCGCCGCCGCCGCCGCCGCCGCCGCCGCCGCAGTCGTCGCCGCCGCCACAGCGCCGCGACTGCCCTGCCACCCGCATGCGGAGCCTTTTTGCCTGCCCCGCTGCGTGCATTACCCTCCCCTGCTCCTTTTTTTTTCTCTCTTTCTTTTTTATCGAGCCGTTGTGTTTTGCTTTCGAATTCTTTGGCCTCCGCTCGAGGCTCGGGGTTATAATTTACGGCGCGCTGCGAGTCGTTTTTGGGCCTCTGGGTATTTCAATTGTTTTCTCATCGATTCGTGTAACGATTACGAGTTTTCGAAGCTTTTATAGCGATATTAATCTTCGATAATTATCTTCGTGATATCTGTAATAAACCAGCGGCACTTGAAAGAGCCGCCAAGATAAATTTAAAACAAACAGCACGAGCTCTCCCATCTACGAGAAAGCCTAAACATAAACACGTGCATTATGGATAAACAGGAAAGACGTTCTATTGCAACAACAAGTCTCTTCGACCCGGCAATGCCCTATATACCTCCAACGTACAAGACCAACAAATAAAGAAGACCAATAAACCGATAACAGCATAAATTTCTCTTTAGAATCGCACACTCCGCGAAGTTTTCGAAGAGATCGAGCGTCGAACAGACAGACGCGCACATCTCCCCGTGCTAATTAAGCACACGCGGCAACACGCCTCCGCGATACCGCCGCCGCATTACGCAGACACCCGCATGCGAGAGCAACCTCCTTTTCGGCCCGCCACTCCATTAACCCCATTTAGCCCCGAAGCGCCGCGCGATCGACGCGCGGCACACGTTAGTTGGCGTTTTTTTGTTTTCCAGGCCTCGTCGCGCGGAGAGCTCTGATTTCGACTCTCGCCGCGCACCGAACGAGGGGATCCACGAGCGGAGGATTTAGCGCGGACCCGGGAGCGAGAGGACTCGTTTCTCCGTCCCGAATTTCGAATGCGCCGGGTTTCTCGTTAGCCTCGGGGCGCGTGCTCCGCTTAAATTAGAGGCGCACTTTAAATAGAATATATCCGAATGAAATTACGCGAATTAGAATTGGTCGAATTAGACGGCGGTGTTTTAGCTCGACGCGGCGGATATGTGGGAGCTGAGAAAAAGGAAGCTCGCGGGACATATAAATGTTGACGACGATTTCAAGAGCCATTTAAAAGCGTTGCGCAACGTTGCGTCGGTAAATAATAAACGAAAATTGAGGCGAGATTCGAGTAACGCGCGTTTGAATATTTATGCGCTCGGACTGCCGGAATCCTTCTCGCGCGCTCTTACTTTTAATGAAAGATTAACCGGGCCGTATAGGTTTTAAACGATTCAATATTGGGAAAGTATTTCCAGCCGTTATATTGGACAGGCTCGCTTTTCAATTTCGATCGCGAGCGCCGAAATTTCGTGCGCGAAGAGAGAATATATAATTGTCGAATTTTCATTTATTGTTTCGCTCCGCCCGCCGAGGAAGCTTAATTCTCGAGCGTTCGGAGGAACTATTTCTGGAATTTTAAACAAACGATTCGTCAGCGTAAACTGCTCTATTATTAGGAAAAATTGTTGAAATATCGGAGCTCTTTGCTAAATGAGATTCGCACTTTTCTCTCATAGCCGGCTCCTGATAGTTTGAATGATTTCGCGGCGATCTGTCACTCGCTCCGCGACCTTATTATTCTCGCTCAGCCTGCGAATCGCTCTCGCGGCGATCCGTTAAATCCCGCGTACGTTTTGACGCCGAAGCGCATAATTTTTATATTTTTTCTGTACGGATGGCTCTCGAATTTTCCGGCGTTACGATCTCGCGCGAGCGGCTTGCTCTCGTAAAAGTGGGTCATTCGCCGCGATGCATCTTCAGTTTTACGGCAATAAATCGACAGAAAGTTTGTCTCAATTCCATCGGCGAGATTTATTTTTCTATAAACTTGAATTCACTCTCGAACTTATATTCACCGCTCTCTCTCTCTCTCTCCCGGTTTTCCGAATCGGGTCAAACTTAGATACGCGCCCGCGAAATTGGGTCATTCCTTCGGCTATTTACTTTTGTATTCCGCTCGAGCTTTTTTCACTCGGGCGGTTAAAGCGGCGTTAGAGCGCGCTCTTTATATATATAAATAATCCGCGCTCGGGCAATTGAGCCTGCGTTTAATAATGAAATTAGACTCGCCGCGCGGCCAATATGAAAGCGCGAAAGCATATCGAGCCCGCGTGGAATCTAAATATTTGTGCTTTCCTCTCTCTCTCTCTCTACGTCTCGTTTATACGGGACTGCGGCAATTTATCGCCTCGAGGAGAGCAGCACGCGCACATACGCACGATGTATATATACACACGTCGTTTGTTCGCTCGACCACATTTGAGGTGTGCACGCCGAGTTGATCGCCAGATGAGCGGGGATCGAATGTCCGGCTGATTTGTTTCGTTCGCGATGCGAGGCCCGTCGAATAAAGAGCGACTCGAATTTCTAATCGGAGCGGTCCGGGGAGAGGAGAGCGAGGCAGCGGCGGAGTGTACCTCGTCTCTGGGCTTTTCGTTAATTATCGATCTTCCCGCTTATATCCGCGGACGGAGGCGCGCGCGACCACGAAATAATCGCGTGCAACGTCTATTTCCGGGCTCGGCTCCTCGGAAGCGGGGAACGCTCGGCGCGATTTTCCACGAGCGGTAATTGCGCGGCCTCGCGGGTATAAGGCTTCGGCCGCACTGACCGCCGCGCGCAAACATCAGCTGTGGAGTCTCTTATCGCGAGGGGAGAGAGAGAGAGAGAGAGAGAGCGCTATTTCTTCTTTGCGGGGACGGAATTTTTTGCTTCTGCAGCGCGTGCCTGGCGAGAAGCTCTTTGAAAATCGTTAACGTTCTTTCGGGTCTTTCGAGCTCGGAGAGTTTCCGTGGCCGAACGTTATGGAAAAAGCGTCGTGTGCCACTTTCGAAAATTTATCGCGCGAACTTTCAATAGAAAATCTCGGGCAAAAACCAAACGAGACAAAGTGCGTGCGATCGGGGATGAACCAAAAAACTTTGATGTTCGCAGTCTGGCACTCGCTAATTAGAAAGCACACTGGTCTCAAGGATACATATATATATATATATATCCCCCCTTGTAAAGTTCGAGTCTTTGGAGTTGGAAGTGGGCTCGTCGGCGGTTAAAGTTTTGGAAAAGAATCGCGGATAATTTGGCGCTCGAAGATCTTGCCAGCCTTTACGAGGATCCTCCTGAATATTCAATCACGTGGGCGTACAAGCACACTGGTACAACACCGAGTGCCGCACGTAGGTGGCAACTTGTCGAGCGAACTTTTAATTGCGAGCGACCGACAGAGAGAGAGAGTGAGAGATTTGAGAGCCAGCTTTTGAAAGGCTGGATTTTCGGAGAAAAATTAACGGTTATTCGTTTTTTTTTTTTTTTTTGTTTCAACGGGCCACTCGAAGCATAATATCATTACGCGGTAATGAGCCTGACCTACAAACGGAAATTAAACCTATCGCCGCGCGCGGCGCGGGAGGAGATAACGATAACGTCAAAAGTGATTGCTTCCACGCGCTCTTTTTATATACTTTCTGGTACGATTCTTCGTTTATATATACTCTCGCGCATTTATCGTATAACTATTTATTTCAACGAGCGCAGCTTCCTCATTCCAATTATTCGAGGGCCCGATAAGTTGGCGCTTCAGCAATTTTTCGAGCCCCGAGCTCGAGAACCTTTTCGACGCGCTGTCCTTTGTCAGAACTTCATTAGAGTTGATTGACTTGTTTTTCAAAAAGGTAAATATAGATATTATACCAGCGAGGGTCTCCGCGCAGCTCGCGGTCGGGTGTCGCTCCGCGCTCTGCCGGCGATTCCCGGGATTTCCGCGCTCGATAAAAGGATTCGGATATATCGGCTGCCGGGGGGAACGATAAAGCTCGCCTCGTCGCGGCTGATGCGAGCTTGCGCACTGCTCTCCGAGGGTAACCGCGTACCGATCGAGTCTGTTTGTCGGTGGGGGCGCGAGTGACTTGTTGCGCGATCGATTGCGTGCCCTTTTCGGAATCAAGCCGCGATATACTTGGTGTGTACGTTGCTATTTAAATTGGGTGCTGTTATGGAGTTGTGTATAAACAATCATGTAAATAATGCGGTTGGTACGATTTTCAAAACACCTTTTCTGATTTCAGAAGCGATGAATAGAGGCATTTTTGACTTTTCAGTTAAATTAAAACATGAAATAATAATTTTCAAATGTAATTCTTATTTCAAAATTTATAGGGATAAGCTCTACTATTTGAATACTACCCACAAAAGTGGTACTCAAAAGAACATTAAAGTTCATCACAGAGAATAGGCACAGATTGCAGTACATAACATATATATATATAAATCATTGATCGCGGATACTCTCGGAAAATTGACAGTGAATGGACGTGCATCTGCGGTCGCACTTGTCGCTGGGCTTCCGGTCCAGCGAGTTTCGGAGGAGGAGACTTGCTCGGCCAGTTTCTAGGACGCTCGTCGACCTCGATATATAAACTGTGCGAGTCTTCCGCGGAAGCGTCCACCGCAGAGAGGCGAGACGCCATTTCATTTGACTTAGGCAGCATCAAAAGAAAAGAATATTCAATTGCGCAAGCCATAAAAGCAGGGATAAGAGGAGCCGAAAAGCTTAGGCGAATATCCCCGAGGCGCTCGTATATACCGGACGAGAAAAGTCGCGGGGCAATCTCATCAATCTCTCCATCTGTCCCCCGAGCCCGGAATCGCTTTCTTTTGCCCCCGCTGCTTTCTCCCTCTTTCCGGGAGGACACGCCGCTACTTACGTCCGAGCGCGAAAAATCTTGTTTCGAATCCTTTTCCCGATGTTCCCGGGGAAACAATATTGTGCTTTTTGCTCGGCGCCTTTTTTGCCGCGCCAGTCGTTAGTCTTGTTTATGAACTCGACTCGGATATTCGGTTTTCCGTTATCGATTTGAAACTGCTTGCGTCTTCTCGTATATTGAGCAGTTAATTATTAGCTCGCTCGACGAGTTACTTTGTAATTTAACGAAAATTTCGTTATTTCAAAATGCTTATTTCGAGTAAAAGTTTCGCGATACGAATGAACTTCGCGCATTTCGTTTGCATTTTCGAGGAAAAATGATAATTCGCCAATCACGCAGAAAGGGTCCCAATACTGCGCTTCTTGTATACTTCCTGCGATATCGCGCATTCGACCTACTTTCAACTTTTGCCGTTCTCTGTACGCATCGGGAAAATCGTCGATACAAGAAACTCGCCCAGTGTATTAAGGCTCTTTAAACTTCCCTGGTAATAAGAAACAGTGCTATCTCCTTTTGCATCCATTATCTAGATTGGGGAAAAGTGTATAATAATTCCGTTGCCTTGAGAAACTCAGCGAAGCGCGGGTAAATTGTAAACACGCTGTGTTGTCAAAACGTACTCGACCTCTGGCGAACGTTTTCCAGCTCGAAATCTTCGCGAATCCGTCGATAGTCGATCGGACGTTTATTCCTGATTCAAAACTGAAACAAAACAGCCGCCAATATGATGCGAAAGGAGAAAGCAGATCAAGCTCAGCATTCGGCTAGTGATAAGTCCAGGACTCCCCCTAAAGTAGTGAAAACGCAACCCAGCATATCGCCACTACGACGGCTACGACGGATCATCATGGATAATCAAATGACCACCTTCGCTCTATTTACATCCTGCATGCTGTTTTCGATGTATTTAATCTACACAAGAAGTAAGTCTGTCAGCATTTGCATACCGTAAACCTCATCTAAAACGCATACAATAACTAATCGCATATTCACCCACAGACAATATCTCCCCGGTAATGGAATTGCCGTCAGAAGCACTGCACACGCCGGACAAGCCGATCCTGGGTTACAAGAGGGTCACGATGGACAACTACGGCTACCACGTGGGCATCGACTTCAACGGCCAACACATCTGCGGCGGAAACATAATCTCCGCAGAGTACATTCTCACCGCGGCCCGCTGCGTGGCGGAGCACCCGCGGGATGTCCTGACGGTGGTCTCCGGCACCGAGAGAATCAACAAGGGCGGCACCGTCCACAAGGTCCTCGAGGTGATCCTGCCCCAGGATCGAGAGGCCGACATCGCCCTGCTCAAAGTATCGCCGCGGATCGTGGAGGACGAGAGGCGCCAGACCGTCGAGCTCGTCGACGCGATGCAGAAGCGAATGCCCGCGGGACACCTGGCCTTCATCGTCGGCTGGGGCAGAGGCGACCACCTCGAGGTCGGCATGGAGCCCCTGGCCGACTCGGACGAGTGCAAGAAGGCCTACGGCCAGTACGACGGCATGGGCCTGAGCGCCTTCTGCGCCGGGGTACTGAGCGCGGAGAACCGGCACGGAGCCTGCAACAGGGAGGTGGGCTCGGGACTCATCGTTCACGGATTCCTCACCGGGATCTTCTCCTACGGGAACGAGTGCGGCAAGCATCGATATCCGGGGATTTATGTGGATGTCGCTTATTACAGGATGTGGATCAAGGAGCGATCCGGGGTCTGATGGCGTTTCGAGGTTTGCGTTATTTTGAGTAATTAAATTTGCGATAATTAGAAAATGTTTATTAAGTAAACTTAATTAGGTAATTAAATGTGCGGTAATAATTGTAAATGTCTTTGTGTTTTTGTGAAATTTCGTAATTACATTTCTGATTTTTCAAAGGAAAGCTTTTGTAATTGTTTTACGACAAATGCACTGTAAATCTTTATTTATTAAAAGTAAAATTGTTTTTTTTTTGCGGAAATTTCGTTTGAGGATTTTTTAGTGCTGTTTAGAATTCCGTTATTTTATCTAATTTTTAAAAATCTGTATTTATTAAAAGTGAAATTTTTTTTTTCTGCGGAAATTTCGTTTGAGAATTTTTTGCCGCCGTTTAGAATTCCATTATTTTATCCAATTGAACGTGCGATAATAATTTTATTTTAAATGTCTCCGAATCGAAAATAAATGAAAATGTTGTAATAACCGTTCTTTTCAAAGTAAAATATTGTATATTACAAATGCTATAATAAAGGAAAATTTAAAGTTTCTAATTCACGAGTCGTTAATTCAAATATAAACATACCGCCCGAAAGTTTAATATACCTCATGTCAGCGAAATACAATTGTACAGTTAATAGCTTGTTATGTTTTGAAAAATAAAGCCGCTCCAAGACCTTGAAGAAATCGCGAGCCGTTACGAAATAAAGCGCAAAGGTACACCAGTAATCATTATCGCTTTAATCAGTCTCCAGAACGGTCGCCAGAAATGTGTCTTAATTTCCTCAAATCTTACATTCCAAATAACATGGTGCGACCAAAGGCCACGTACTTGGTCGCCACCGCCTTCATATTTTTCTTCTTACTTTTCGGCTCCATAACTTACGGTAAGAAAATAAAAAAGAAAAAATAAAAAAAAAAACGAGCTCTCTAATCTTCATAAATAAACTTTGAAACAGTTCATTTTCACAAGTCAGACACGATTCGACCGGAGGAACCAGATGACTCGACGACGATCAGCGAGGCGACCCGCAAGCAGACCAGCCACGCGACCACCGTCGAGAACTTCCCGTACCAGGTGAGCATCCAGTACGAGGGTAACCACCTCTGCAGCGGCAGCATCGTCTCGCGCAAGCACGTCCTCACGAACGCCCAGTGCTTCGTCAATCGGAACAACAGCCTGTTCAGCGTGAAAGCCGGCACGACCGACTGGACCCAGGGCGGCAACAACTTCATCATCGACGAGATCATCACGCACGAGGAGTTCCACCACATACCGCTGAAGGACGGCAAGGTGACCATGAACGACATCGCCATCGTCGTCCTCAAGGACCAGATACACTACAACGAGAGGCGCCAGGCGATCGGGCTCAACGGCAATCTGAAACTGACGGAGAGCAGCGGCGAGGTCGGCACCCTCAGCGGCTGGGGCCTCGAGGAGCTGGACAAGCCCGACGAGCTGAGCATGGTGATGATGCCGATCGAGCCGAGCGTAATGTGCGACACCGCCTACAGGGATTACGCCCTGCTCGAGAGGGGCATGATGTGCGCGGGATTCTACGGCTACGGGAAGAAGACTCCCTGTCTCAGGGACGTGGGAGCGCCGCTCGTCGCCAAGGGCAGCCTCGTCGGCATGTGGTCGTGGGGATGGAAGTGCACGAAGACCATTTATCCCGGCGCTTTTACTAACGTCGCGTATTACCGGCTTTGGATCAGGGAGAAAATTGATTTATAGTGTGTAACGAGTGATTGTGGATTTTTTGCCGATTGACTACGTCTGGTTTTGTCAAAGACTGATATTTTGTTCTGGTGATTTTAGTTGGTATAATTCGTGATCGTCAGACTGGTTTTCGGAAAGACTGATTTTAATTTTATTCTAATACTGATTTTAATTCGTATTATTTATAATCGTCAGTGGTTTTATGAAAGACTGATATTAATTCACATGTGAAGATTGCAGATTTTATAAATTATACATGAATTTAGAATCTTTGTAGAGTACGTATAAGTAGTTGCGGGGCTTTAGCCCATGTCTGGTATTGACTATGTCTGATTTTATCAAAGACTGATGTTTTAATTCATACAAAGATTGCAGATTTTATATCAAATAAATTATATATATTTTTAGAATGTATATCTTTGTTTTCTTACTTTTCTCAACAAATCCTTACGTATCACCAAAATTGAGACAGTAAATTTTTTAACTTAATAAAAAAATTAAGCACAGCAGTATTCTTGCGGCTGTATTATGAAAATTTTATCGCAGCAATGATTAAAAATGTATACGGTATTCGATTTCGTAATTGAAAACAAAGAGTCCATCCCCGCAGTAAGTAACCCTCCGAATCCTAGTTAAGCAAAGAGGCTCTCGGGATAATTGGCGTCGGACCCCCATTTTTTATACCCCAACTCGCGTGACGGCGCGCGATGATTACGGCCCGACGTGTGTCCGACGCGTCGCCGCGCAACACGGACGTTTTTGCGCCAGGTGCGGGTTAGTTTATTTTTATACGCGACCGGTCGCCTCTCTCTCTCCGTTCGCCCGCTTTTGTCTCTGGAATACTTTTACGACTGCGCCCGTTTTTACGGGACTTTCTGTACGTATACATAGATTTATATTTTCGAAATAATGGTGATATCGACAAGTTTCGTTTTTTTTTTACGCAGTAGAGCCGATTTTTCGGACGCTTTTTTGGGATTTACGGGTCCGCGAATTGAAAGCAGAGCTTGGGCAAATATCATTTCTGACGTGTATTTGTTTGAAATCGATTTTTGCTTTTAATGAAAAGGGGATACTTTGAAAAGACATTGTTTTCAGTTTGCTCGTCGTACTTTTACGATTTCAAGATACAAAAGTATTTTCTGAAAGGGTAATAAATCCGTGCATTTACTACCGCAATGCATGACTTAAAATATAAAAATTTTACGCAAGCTTATGCAACAATTAAATATTAATGAATTATAAGCGCACTCTAAAATTTTATTAAAAACTTGAGTCGTCAAAGGGAGAAAGAGAGCATCTTCGCGATGACCCAATGACCCAAAAAAAAGATACATCCTTTTCCTTGTCAGTACATCGGGACAATCCGCGCGAATTCCGATCACAGACGGATAGAATTCTCTTGCAAGAGCATCAGATAGCCGAGATAGCGGGGAAGAAAAAGTCATTATCGATAGCGACGAATCGCTTTTCTCTCCTCCGTCCTTGAACCAAATTTCGCGCTTTAACAGCCGCCTCTCCCTGGAATTTTTACCCCGAGTTTTGACTTTGACTCCGAAATCAAATTTGCTCCTCTATATCCCGTCGTAATTTCGCCGCGGGATATTTTCAAAGGCGCATTGCAAGCGTAATTGAAAGTGACGCGAATCGATAAGGCCGCGGACCGACTTTTTCGATTGTGCAAGTCACCTGAAATATGCAATAGCCCAATCATATATGCAAACAGATGGACGTACAGATGTATGCATACAGTCGCTGATCACGTATGCAAATTACGTCCTTAATCCTTCGAAGGCCGGAGGGGACACAAGAAAGCGGCCAAAAACATCGATGCGGCTTTCGGGGGATTTCAGCGGAAACAAAAGAGGTAAAGAAAGATTTCGAACTTGTGACTTGTTGCTTTTTTTTTCTGTCCATAATTTTAGGCATTTTCGTATGTCGAGCGACTATTTCGCTTTCGAGGATGGCTCGTCGCAAATAAAAGAGTCGCATTTGCACTGATTTCGCGCAAATGAGCCCCTACGCGCGAAACAATTGTACCCGCAAATGGTCTATTATCATAATTGTTGGATTTCCATTATGTGCATTTTCACCGCGACGTTATAAACGCTGCGCTCCGGTCCGCGCATAACTAAGAGCCATTCGTCATAGTTGCGGAAATTCCCCGAGTCCTCGCTCGGATACAGTTATTGGAAATTCAGCTGCGTTAGTATTTCTGTTTTCTAATATTAACCGGAGAGGTGGAAACGGGGAAGAGATGGATTTGCGATGTTTATAATACCGGTTCACGAGTCGAAAAATGTGAATGTCGATCGGAGCTTTTAAGATTTTGGCGAATAATGGCGAATAGTTTCTTTTATTTTTTTCCCATTTTATATAACGAGGATGCAACTTTTGTGATTAGCGAAAAAGTTTGCTGATTCGCAGCGAAAATTTACCCGTTTTACCGTTTTGCTTTGTCTACTAATTTTGAAAGTTGCAAACAATGCGCGCCGAGATTGTTTTTAATTAAGAGACAAAGCAGTGGAAAGGATTAAGTTTAACAATAGTTTTCATAAAGGCTGCAGAACTTTCGTAGTTTTTATTCCAGAGTTTCCACTTATTCGAAAACAACTTACTCTCCTAGTAAATGAAAATAATTAAACCTTTGTATATCATATTGAAAAGAGATTCCACTAATTAATTTACGGAAAAAGGAGCAGAAAAAAATAATCCTCATCCACCGCACAAATTAAACATCTCCTTTCCCCGCTTTTAAAAGTTGCGTGCTCATCGCCGGGAGAGGCGCGCGCACTGTATATACATTATTTTCAATCCCCGCAACATATCCAACAACCGAGTACATAAACCGAGGAACGTCGCATAAATAATTAACCTTAACCTTAATTGCGCGCCACCGTCGATAAAAACAAAAAAGGGATATGCTCGTCGGCGGGAAGAGCGAGAGAGAGAGCAGCTCCTCCGACGTTATCGTCCCGTTTGCGTACTGACACAGAGTTAATTCGCGCACGATCCTGTCCCGAACGCTCCGCTCGGCGCCGCTAATTTCGTCGCGTCAAGCCAACCCGACGCCTCAAGGCTGCACGGCAACGCGGAAAAACAAGCCGAGATACAATATAATAATATGTTCCGCATCAAAGCGACCCGAGAGAGAGATATGCGCTCTTCATCTGCCGGCAGCGGCTGCTGTTGCTGCCGTTGTCGGCTCGTTACAAAATCGATAGCCTGCGCCTTCACGAACCCGTGAAACCGAGGGTATGCATGCATGTGCACAGGTGTGTCTTGCGCTCGAGCTACACGTCGAGACGACGATGCGCTCCCGTAATAGATATCCTTCGCTTTTACGCCGCGTCAATTTCAACAGTTTTTTTACCTATCATTGGCGCGCGCGCGCGCTCGCGCTTCGCGAATATTGAAAAGCTTACAGCGCCCCTTTCACGTTCGCGGCGGAAGAAAGGGCCGCGCGAAGCGCGAAATTTCAGCTCGCCGACAGAAAAGGGAGGAATTCGCGCTCGGCGATGAATTATTGGAAAAAGAGAAAAAAAACGTTTTGTTTTTTGCCGCAGTTTCGCGAGGTCGTCCAATTTTTTTTTGTTGTTGTTGCTCGGTTCTGAGCTTCCGAGCAGCCTTTTCTCTCTGCAGCTTTGCGCGACAAAAGCAAAAACTGACGATTCGCTTTATCTTCTTTTATGGAAATTCGCGGGGAAGGAAAGAGCGGACGAGAGGGAGATGTGCGCAAAAAAGCTTCGAGCTCCAGAGCTACAGGGATAATTGCACAAGCGGTAAACTTGACAGAGATAAAGAGCCACGTGCTCGCTGCAAAACGCCACACGCGGAAAAGGAAAGAGGCAAAAGCTCGGTGAAAGGACAAAAAGGAAGAGAGAGACAAAGGGAATAGCTAGTCATTACGCTCGATATGTGGAGGAAAAAGGGGAGAAGCTATACACCGTCAAGGCCAATACGCAGAGTTGGAAAAGTACAGTCGAAAAAAACGACGCAAAAATCGGTCCGAGTGCCTAATTTTCCCGCAAATTTCGTTTAAACAAAGCAGGACTCAACCCCCTCCTGGGCGCTAAACCCGCCGCAATGTCACTTTGAGGAGAGAACCTGGGAAAACAAGAATCATCCGTCTCGAGGTGTCGGTAGTTGGGTCACTTACCCTAGATACGGCAGCGGCGATAAGCAGTACAGAAGAGAGATGGAAAAAGCCGCGGAAGGGAGAGAGGGACGGGAGAGAGAGAGCGAGAAAGAGCGCCGATGGCCAGACTTCCGCTCGGCCAAGCATGATTGTGATCGATCGGCCGCTCGAGCGGCTTTTACACAAAAGAGCCAGGCGTCGAGAGAGACTCGACTGATACTCTCTCTCTCTCTCTCTCCACTCTCCCCGGCGCGTTTCTCTCTCTAAGAGCGGCTAGATGGCAAAAGGGGTTAATTATAAAGCTAGCCGCGATACACCGTCGTACTGTATACACCACCGACGAACTCGCGGACTATCTGGAAATAAGGACTGAGCGGCAGTCCACCCCGGCCGATGCATTATTATCGCGCCGTCGACTGGATTTCGCTCGGGTGCAGTTTATATTTTCGAGTCGCTGCTGGAATTTGTTTTTAGGATAAATTGCAGGACTCGCGCGGAGAAATTGCTTTGGCTGAAATTGGTGTTTCGCGAATCGTGATTATTGGAAATATCGTTATTTCCACGTTTATTTGCTCTTTTTCCATCGACTCGGGCAGTTTGCTAAAAAAACCAGTTAACGTTGCTGCAAATTTTAGAGTAGAGTGCCTGGTAATTTTTTGTTGTACACTCTGCGCCCTCGTTATTATTTTATCTCACGATAAATAGAGCGGCAGGATCCCTCATAAGTAACAGAAACACAAAAAAAGTTTCTCAGCAAAGCAACCAAGCCAAGATCGCACCACCACTCGAAAACGAAAATAAAAATATCCGAGCCGCTCCAAGAAAAGGTCGACCGAAAGAAAATATATAGCCAAAGCGTCCTCCTCCGTGCACCTGTTGATCCTCGCCGGGCGAGCTCCTCGCCCTCTATATCCCTCTCACCTGAGTGTCCAGGGCAGCACCTTGCTGCCCTCGAAGCTGATGCTCCTGAGCTCGTACTTGGAGCGCAGTCTGAGGGGCGAGACCGGCGAGCCGCCGCCCCCGTGGATGAGGCTGCGGAGGCTCTTGGAGGTCGGCCCGCCGCCGGGGATCGCGTAGCGGCGCGCCGCCGCCGTGCTGCCCGCCGTCGGGATGCCCTCCTTGTGGCTCGTACGCTTCATCGAGCTCATGATGTCCTCTCTCACCGCGAATCGATGCCCTCCTCCCTCTGGATCTGCATCGGAATACCTATGGCCGAGGGGCGGACGGGGGAGTTAGCCGGGGCGACGGTGTCGAGAAGCGTGCGGTTCTTTTGCGATAACTCGCGGGCTTTTGCGCGTTGTTGTATTGTGAGCGGGAGTTAAAGGGGGATATTTATCTTTTGCTTCGTTTAAATAATTGTGTACAATTTAATTCTAAATAATTACAACACCGTTGCGGTTTTAAGTTTTTGAAGAATTTGCATAAAGATAAGAAAATGAAAAATTTTCAAAGTTTCGAGCGAGCTTATGAATTAATTTGCATACTTGAATTTTCACAGATAATTCCGTGCTTATCCATTTCGTATGCGCTAATTGTACATGTTTTAAAGAAACATTTCTCAAGACTGCAAATAACATTTTCAGGGTCCAATTATGGTCGTTTTTTTTTCCATCCGGCAGTTAATCGCCTCAAGAGATTGCACAGTCTTCTTTTGCCTCGAATTGTTGACGTAATTAAGTTAGCACCACTTAAAAATGCCTTTAGAGTCATTTGTTATTACACTCTAATAATATTATGACCTACATATGATCTTGCCACGAGTTTTTTAACTGTGTTTTTTTTTATCGCTCTTTATTCCGCGCACGAACGTAAACACAAAAAATAAAAATAGAGTAATAAATTAAAAATTATAATATTTTTCATTGCGCAACTGACCCTAACGGTCTCTAATAAAACAAAGAAACTAAAAAGAAACAGCACTCACAACAGTCCGCAATAACCCAGCGCCGAGATATTATCCGAAAACGCGAAATCCTTGACACGAAGGGTCAAGTGCAGAAAAGGGTACATTACGGATCGGCGATAAAAACGCAGATTAACCGAGCCGCGCTCGCCCTCGCCACGCACCCACCTCAATAAAAATCTCCAAGGCCGCGCGCTGCTTCTCAACTCCCCCTCGTCCTTCTCGTCTAATCCATCAGTCCAGCAGGAGCCCGGGACCTCCGCACGTGGCGTCTCCGGCGCAGCGACCTTGACTGGTGAGCAGCAGCCTCGTAGCGGCACAGCGGCCGCAGCTCATGTTGGGCAGAGCAGCAGCACCAGCGCCAGCAGCGGCAGCGGTAACTCGAGCACTCGCGCAGCGGCACACGGCCCGATCCTTCGCAGCATCGCCGGCTGACTCGTTCCGTTCACGCACCCCCGGGGCGGCTCGCTGTCTGCGCTTTCCAACCCCCCACTCCGACTCTCTCTCCTTCCGCCGCCGCCGCCGCCACCGCCGCCGACGCCGACGCCGCTAGAGAGGGAAAGCGCCTCCCTCCTCGCTCTTACTTTCGATGTGCCGATATATCCTAAGCGCGGGGATGGTATGCTTTGTTTTGTCGCCCAAGGTGGACGCGTGTTTTTATCAGGGGACGATTAGCTTTCGACGATGATCGAGCTGCACGGGCAACTATTTCCCGAAGTAGGATGGAATTTCGAGGATACGCGCGTTATGCAAGCCCTGGTTATACACCAGCGGAGCTGCTGCGGGGGGATCGATGCGAATTCGAAGGCTTTCTTACGTTATAGTTCGCGGTCGAGTTATGAAATAGAGTTTGTCAATGTTTGCGCGAAAGCGCGGAGTTTATTCGAGTGAGCCGAGCTTTTTCTTTGAAGCGTATACAGCGACGCGCGCGGCGGGCACGTAACTTTCCGATGCACCGGACGACGGCGACGGCGACTGTGTTTGTTTGATGTCGCGGGGAGTATATCGACGATGCCACGACTGAATGCACCGGGCTGTGCCCGGAATTCGATAGAGCGTGAGTCTAGGAAAAAAAAAAGCCTACAGAGGACTTTTCTTCCTGCTTTCGGCCGAACTGCACAGTCGAGTCACGCTCCGCTGGCGAGCATTATTATTTTTAGAGTCGCGCCGTAGTTTTTCGTTCCTATTTGCTCGATGGATTAAGCCGTTTTTTTATCTATGCGCGTAACTTTCATCTCTTCCCCGGTGGTGAAAAAGCCGCGCGGACGAGAGATTCCCCCGGACTGATCACAATGCAATCGCGGAAAAAGTTGCCCCCGAGAGCAAAGAGAGGAAGCAAATGAGAAATTATTCATTCATGCGGAGCCGCGCGAGAGAGTCTCTCTCGCCAGTCGAACTTTCTTAAAGGCTCCTCCTCGAGCTGCGAAGGCGGCCTAATAAGGCGAGGCAATTATTCATCGGCGCTGGGGGGGTTGGGGGCCGGCGAAAACCGACTTCGCAGAAAGCACTCGAGGCCGCGCTCTTTAAAGCACACACACCGCGCGGCCGGCCCGGATGAAAACTCGAGAGGGAGAGTCTTTGAAAAGCTGGCCGAAAAAAAAAGAAAAACCAGGCGGAAAATTAATCAGCGCGGCCGAGCTCTCGGAGGATTAAACGAGAAAGGAACGCAGCCTCGCGGGAGAGAGAGCCTCTCTCTCCGCGCAGTCATATCGAAAGTAACAGCCGGCCTGTGCACTCTATCTCTCGCCGGGGCAGCTCCTTTTTTTTTCAAGCATCGATTCTGCGACTTTGCTCTTTTTTAGATTCTAGGGCGAGAGCGAAAGGGGGATCGACGCGCGGGTCTGCATGCAGTGGATGAGCCGCCGGCTTCTATGTGCTTTCCTTTTTCTCGGAGTTGAATGCAAGGCTTTGGAGGGGTTGCAGCCCTGACACACGATATTCAAATCAGGCGTTTTATACGTTGTTTATCGTAAAAGCTTTATTGCGCAACTCGAGCGTTATAAACTCGATTGTTTAAACTGTCATGATTCGGTAGGCGTTTTTCTACGTTACCCTTGACAGAGGAGGGGCATGAAAAGACCCCTTTATCCTCCCCTGGAAAACATTACAACCTTGAAATACTTGATATCAATTTATCCAGCTTTAACTGTCATCCCGTGCACCCATGACGTCTTTGTACACCGCAGCTCCTCTCTCTCTCTCTCTCTCTCTCTCGAATCCGAACAAAGGAGTCATCCTCGCCTCGTCCAAAAAGCTCCGAGACGTTTTTCCTATTGTTAAGCGCGCGCGCCTCGCGTCCCCTGCAGAAGGGCAACGTTTACGGTATACTCTCTCTCTCTCTCCCTCCTTAGTCGAAGTTGACGGCGCGGTTGAAGAGCGCGGAGGCGTCGCCGTCGAGGCTGCTGCTCGTTTTTGTTGAAAGCCGAGACGACGACGACGACGACGCGGCTCAAGTTGCGCGCATAATAATACGAGAGAGAGAGAGAGAGAGAGAGCGGCGCCGCCGCTCTTTGAAATCAATGCCGCGAACTTGCGCGCGGCACGCGAGTTTCAAGGCCGGAACGAGAGCGGCGGCGGCTGCGGCCGGGGAGGGCTCGCGCCCTCGGGAGCCGGGTCGAGGCGATGTGCGCTCATTTCTTTTTTTTTTCGGGCGGCGGATGACGCGCGAACCGCCGCCACACCACCTGCGTGCGGCCCGCGTTCTCGCGACCCTTACGCAATGCTGATGCGTTTCGGAATCGAAGATTCGCGTTTGACGGCGCGGGGGGCTATATTCCGCTCGGCTGGTGGAGCGGAAATGGGAATTGGTTTTTAGCGTCGGTGGGGTTTGAGGGGTTGGTGGATCGTATTTGTTTTAGCGGTCTTACGAGAGGTTTTGTAAAATTGGGGAACGTTTGATTTTCGTTTTACGGAGGAATTACGCGGAAATTATGCAAGAGGCAAATTACGCTGAAATAATAAGGTGCACGTTCTAGGTAGGGATAAGTCAATATTATACTTGTATTACCAAAGTTTATTTTAAGAAGTCTTAGAAAAAAACTGAGCTGTGCGTTATTAACTGAAAATAATCTACAAAAAAACAATGGAGATTGCAGGTATTTATATCGAACCATCCGAATCGAATCCAATTTCGCGATCTAAGAATCCCCGGTAAAACCGCGGAAATTTCCATTTTTATGAATATCTCGCAACCTTGCCGCGCGGCACCCTAAATTTAGCAAAGTATTTTTTAAAGAGCCGCCCCGCAGCTTCCGCCAATTTCAATAAACCGAAATATCCCAGCTGGACTTTATTCGATTCGAGTCGCAATATCGAGCGGAAGCAGCCCGGCGATGGCTGAGGAAATCGTGAGGGAGGGAATTTTCTTACAGGGGGGGTGGCAACGCAGCATCGTTTAACCGAAAAGGCGAGGGACGAGGCTGCGATGGAAGTAGGTTAAGCCTCCCCCCTCCCCCACCCTCCCGAAATATTTATTCGCCATTGACCAGGGAGAGAAGAGACTATTCGTTCGCTGCAATTCAGCCGTCGAAGTGAATTGCGTAACGAGGCTCGACTCAGGCAGGAAATTGGCCGGGCGCCGTTTAAAGCTCGGGGACATAATCGCTCCCCCGGGAGGGTAAAGGCGATCGACGCGCGAATTGCACACAGCTTTAAACAAAACAGACTCGGGAATCGTGATCGCGATTCGCTGACCCGAAAAGAGGCAGTGTTTTTTTTTTCGCCTCCCGTCGAGAGGAAAAGATGGCAGTAGGCTCAGCCGGTGGGAAGGAATTTTCTCGTTGGGAGTCGTCGCGCTCGATTGGGCTTTATTTTATTGATCTTGATAGGACGACAGGTCGGTAAATAAATCTTTTCTGCGGAAATATATATTATACACCCTCGAGGAAGTGTGGATGGATACTTTGAGGATTTCTTGGATATCAATACTTTGCTTGAAAAGTGAATTTGGAGTTTGTTCGAAATTTCGGAATTTGATTTTCTAAGAATACACGTGGGATTTTCAAAGGAGAAAATAATGAATCTTTTAAAAATATATTCAAATAAGTGGAAAAGTTTTTTTTTTCTCGGACCCGTATTAAATAGCAATCTGTTTCTTTTCAATAAAAGAAGGATATAAGAGCGGATGTAGGACTAATAATGATAAGCAGCGATGTAAAAGCATTATTGCGTTTATTTCACAATCAAGTTTTGATACAGTGGATGTACAGTGTTTCTCATCATTGATATCTCGAACGGCGTTAATCCGATTAGAGGGCGGAAGAGCAACACTAGTAGCTCGATGCTTCGTTACAATCTAAGACCTCGAGAGAGTCCGCCTCCTTTCTCGTTATTTACTCATGCGACAATGTCAGTATTTACAGAATAGCACCTTACAAACACAGGATAACTAAAGCTATCATTTTCATATAAAAAGAGACAGTCGGAGAGAGAGGGGGGTAGAAAAAATAACGCCTAACGTACAATATATATCTCGGGCAAGAGAGAAGCTTTCTTTTTTTTTTCCATTATTTTTTCGTTTCTTCGTCGCTTCGAATCCGATATCTGTATGTATAATCGCGGGGGGGCTAAAGGACCGAGAAGAGTTGCAGCAGCCAATTTCCCTCTCGTTGATTATTATTAGCGATAGGAAGAGTCAATATTGCACAAGCGACTTCGCAGTCGTCGATCACCAGCCTGTCCTTGACTATTGTGACAATTTTTTTCGTTCGCTCTCTTCTTTCTATTTTTTTTTTCTTATACAAAATATAATAATTCATCTAGGTAAGACTTTTTTTTTACATGCCGAAAAGAAGAACTACCGTTTCAGTGTATATACGACATCTCTCACACTTCATGTTGACGTAAGGTCTACTCGCTTTACAAGACAAGATTATCCTCATTACATAGTCGGTTATGTATAACATATTATATATTTATATTTAAATAAAAATATTTCGCGGGCTCTTACAGGACAAAAGGGGAGAGGAGAGCGGGGGGTGGGGGAGTAAGGTAGTAGTAGAAAATTAAAAAAAAGAAACAAAAAAAATGATTGTATCGTTGAGAAGCGTATAGACCCAGCACCGTATTTTTTCTTGTTTTATTCCTCTTGGAAAAACTTACACGACTATTATCACTAATGCGTTCGGGAAAGGTCGAAGAAATTGCCCCTCGGGCAGCGACCCCGAGGCCCGGTATTATTAATTCGCAAAACTCGGGAGCGGTTGTGTAGCCGCGAGGTCGCTGCCCGCCTCGGAGTCTTCTCTTTCCGTGTTAGGAAGCCAAGTTTTACGCGTTTTCGTCCTCCCCGTTCCTCTCCCTCGGGTGAGCACTTTTCTCCGTTTCCGGCCAACAAAGAGAAAAGAGAGGGCTCGGGCGGATAAAGGAAACGGTAGGGGGAGCAAGAGAGAGGGGGACGGGGAGGGAGACGGGAGAGGGCCGTGTTTTACACGCGACCCCCGGCATCATCTCCCCGGACAGCTTACATAAAAGGAAATATTAAACGCTGGACTCTACAGTCCCACTCGGGCGAGGTATTAGGAGGATGAGGAGAGCGCCGTGCGAGAAAAGGGCCGGGCGGTAAAATGATGTGCGCCGAGTGCCAAGTGGAAAGTCCAGCGTCGTCGTAACTCAGCGGAGCGGCTGCTGCTCCTGCTGCTGCTGCTGCTGCTGCTTCTGCTGCTGTCGTTGCCCTCCTTGTATTCCCGATCGTTTAAATGCATTGCCTCCCTTCCTCCCCTCGCTCCCTCAGATAAATCTCCCGGAGGAGCGTAACGGGGAAGAGGGACACACATCCGAGGCCTAGACAGAGGGAGAGAGAGAGCAGCCGCCTGTAAATTACATTTATGACTCGGCGAGAGAGGCGTTTCAATTCTGCTCGCAAGGTCGCCGGACTCGTAAAGCCTTAATCGAAACGCGTCCTACGTGAAAATTTACAGCGCAGCCAGAGAGAGAAAGAGAGAGAGAGAGAGAGAGAGAGGCCCGCCGTTTCGCGAGTCGCGGAGAGAGTTAGTGCCTATGTATACGGCTTTAAGTGCGCGCTCAGATCTGCATCTCGGGCTCGGAGTCGTCGTGGAACCAGCTGGAGGGTCGCTGTCCGCCGAGGGTGCCGCTCTGCACCTGGAGCTCGCTGTAGTGGCTGCTCCTGGCGAAGCTGCTGCTGGTGGTGGCCGCGGCGGTGCCGCCGCCGCCGCCGGCGGCCAGGACCTCCCGGCGGATCGGTCGGGGCGTCGTCTCGGTCGAGCTGCAGGCCTCGTCGTCGATGCCCCAGTGGGGTAGGTTGCGCGCCGGCACGCCCCAGTGCTCCGTGAACTCGGAGCCGGACCTGGCGAGGCTCGGCTGGCTGAGCGAGCGGACGAGCGAGTCGCCCTCGAACGAGGAGAGGCTCGTCTGGTCGTCCCGGTCCATGCGGGCAAAGTCCCGGACGGTCATCTCGGACATGGAGCGCAGGTCGGCCTCGCTGCCGCCTCGGGTCGTGGAGCTCAGTCTCCTGAAAATTCGGACGAGCGGTTAGGAACTGAAATTCTGCGGAGAGAGAATATCACTGCGGGGATATAAATTAAGAGACTGACCTGATTCTAGCTCCGGGCACACCGGCGCCTGCCGCCTGCCTCAGGTGTTCCGCGCCGAAGGTCCTGGACGAGCTGCCACCGTCGCTCTCGTACTCGTAGAGCGTGGGCAGGGAGGACCTCCTGGAACGGTTGTCCCACTCGGCGGCCTTCGCTCTCTTGTATCGCTGTCCGCTCTTGCCGTGCGAGGAGGTGGAGCCGGGTCCCTGCTGGGGCGGGCTGATGATGCGGATGATGACGTCCCACTTGGCCGGGGGGAAGAGGGTGGTGTACCTGGCGTCCTTCCTGATGAGCTCGTAGTCCTCCTTGACGATGGCCTCGGTGAGCAGGGTGCGCAGGGTGCTCTCGGTCGTGATGATCTCGCGCCACTTGGTGCGCTCGTCCTCGGTGAACTCGGCGGCGAACTGAGGCTCGAGGACGCGCTCGAGGTGGTACCAGCTGCTGGAGCTACGTCGCTCGGAGTCCTCGGTTACGGGGCTGCGCACGTAGGTGGGCTGGATGCGCGCGTCGATGGGCTCGTCGGCGAGGAGCAGCTTCGGGGGTAGGGCCTCGTGGTGGATGGTGAGGTTCGAGGCGGAGCTCACGTCGGAGAAGTTCTCCCACTCGGGAGGGGGCGGCGGCAGCTGCTGGCCCATCGGGTAGTTGCGGATGGTGACGTCCCACTTGGGGTCGGGCAGCGGCTGCTGTCTCGCGTGGTACTCGGTCACCTGTCGCCGGTGTCGCTCGATGTCCTCGATCGTCTTCTTCTCGGTGACGGTGCGCAGGAAGACGTCGTCGACCTCGTGGGTGGTGATCTCGGGTCTTCTGGGCGCGACGATCGGCTCGACGAGGGGCTCGACCTCCTCCCTGCCCATTTCCCGGTACTCCTCGGTGAGGTGGGTGACGGTGCTGGGCGGCGGGTGGGTCGGGGCGAGCATGCTGGCGACGCGGTACTTGGCGTGCGAGGCGTCGGTGAGCTCGGTGAGCGACCTGGTTTCCGTGAGCTCGGTCAGGGTCTCCCTCTCCGCCTGCTTGCGCAGGATGCGCGAGTAGACGGGAGGGGTCTGCTGCCTGGAGCCCGGGGGAGGGGCGTGGAGTTCCGGCACGTAAGCGAAGCTGGTGAGGCGCGGCGGCGGGCTCTCGAGGGTGGTGCGCGTCTCCTCGCGCTCGAGGATCGTGGTGAGATTGCGCTCGAGGGCCAAGCTGGCCTCGGACTCTGAGAGCAGCGGGCTGGGAGGCGGTGGCGGAGCGCGTTTAACGCGCATCTGAACGTCGAACTTGGGCTCGAGCGGCACGGCGACGGGGTGGCGAGCCTGGGTGATGCGCGAGGCAGTCACCGCGGTGCTCTCCACCTCGTTGATCGTCTCGGAGTAGAGCGAGCTCGAGGCGCGCTGTTCCACCTGTTGATGGATGAAGGCTTTAGTTTCATAAGAGCCAGCTGACGATACGGGGAGGGATCTTTCTTCATCGACCTGTTGCATGGAGAGGGAGTGTTTTATCTGCTCTAACATTTATTGAGTATAATAAAGAAGTGGCCAAGCAGGCGGCCGTTCAGAGGTGAGAAGAGAAGAAAGATAAACGCTTGGAAGTGGGCTTACCTCGGAGTGGCTCTCGCTCGGATAGTCACTGGGCAGCGTGTCGGAGTTGTCGACCACCAGGTGAGCCTCGCTGCCGTAGGCCTGCTGGGTGCCGATGATCCTGGGTATCTTAAAGTCGTCGAACATGGAGATTCGACTGAAGGACGAGCCGGAGATCTTGGTGATCTCGGAGCCGGCGAAGGTCTGCCGGTGGACGATCGGTCCGGGCACTCGCCGCTTCAGGCACATGTAGGAGCAGCCGAGGCCGAGCAGCAGCAGCGCCAGGAAGAGCAGCGTGCATATCATCAGCAGGATGTGCAGGCCGCTCAGTATCGGCGCCTCTGGTGGCCTGCAAAGTATGCGGGGAAACGTCTTGGTAATTATGCATATGTACGGGCGTGGCGGGCAATTATGCGGGGGGGACTCTGTGCACTCACGGTGATTCTATTCGGTGACTGAGGGGACCCGGTTTTTCCGCTCTCGCTGGCGGATACCGGCAGACTATCGTTATGACTTCATCGCCGTCGATCTCGAGGTCCGGGTGAAAGCGGACTACTATGTTGTTCGTGAAGACTCGCGGTGGATCTTGAATGGTTCCGCAACCTGTTTCAAAGAATAGGAGATTAATATCCAGCTCGTCGAGTATTAAAATAAAAAAATTCACGAATCTCGCATATATAATACCTTTGAGTGGCAGTTCAATCTTGGCAGTCTCGAGTCCGCGGCCCTTGGTCATGCAGGCGCTGTTCCGATCGAAATCCGCGTATGCCAGACCGTAGAACGGCTCCTGGAACATGAGCTCGACCTGCATGCTGCCCTGCGAGCAGTTGAGGAAGGCCTTGGTGCGGTTCAGGTGTATGCTGGGCAGAATCTCGTTGAGGTTCGTCACGGAGCCGTTGAGGGTCGTGTAGATGGGCAGGCCGACCTTGTCGGTCTCGTCGAGCCGGTTGCCCTGCTCGCGCGTCGGCGCGTCCTCCTCCACCCGGTTGTCGTCCTGGTCGGCGAGGGCCCAGCTGCCCAGGAGCAGCCAGCCCCACAGCAGCGCGGCCACGTAGCCGCGCATCGTCTGGAAAATAAGCCGTTAATGTATATAAGCATATGCGGCGTTAAAGAGCAGCCTATTCTACCGGAACGAAACGTGATACCGCGGAGATCTTTTCCTGCAGTATCGACGGGATTTCTCGGGCGTAATGCAGCTTTTAGAGCTGCATCGACGGGGAACGCAGCGACAGGAGAACGCCGAGTTTGCTGCTCGATAAGATCGCTCGGCTCGCTAAGAGCTCTGCGGCCGGACATTCGCTCTCCGACCAGTCACAAAGAGAGCCCCCGATCGAGGGCTGGGGGGACTTTAAATGGATTCCCGCCGGATTTTTATGGATATTACGAGTGATGAATGGCCTTGTTTTGCAAGCTTGTGGTTTAATAACTAAATAAATTGTTCTAGTCCATTGTAGTGTCACATTTTACGAGCGGCAACATTTATGCGCCTTAAAAAAGGAAATATATCGCTTCTTTATTAAAAGGAGCTATTAAAAAAGAAAAATAAGGACTCCGAAATGATTGACGTTTACTAAAGATTTGACGCGAGAAAACACACGAAACCCGATCCCCTTATCCCCGCTGGAGCCGTGTGTGTCTTCATTCGAAAACTAAACCGTCAGAAAAAGTCATCAGATTAGGCGGTGGCGGAGAGCCGAAAGTCCAACGAGCGACAAGCCCGAAAGCATACACGTGTCCTCCGACGCGCGCACCAACACAAGTCTCCCTTGCGCAGGCAGGCGTGAAACTCAGGTAGACCTCGAGGCCGGACCCCTCGGGGCCCCGAGACAGAGAGAGAGAGAGAGATAGACAGAGAAAAAAGTGCGTATCTCGGCGGTGAAAAAAAGAAAGGCGCACGCAGCCAGCCGATATAGACAAGCGACACCTCAATGCCAGCCGCTGGAATTCCAGCTCGCGCTCGACTTTCACTCTCGACGCGCCGCGGAAAAATCTCATTAAGATCGCCTTTTTTTTCAAAAACCTCCCGGCCTGTTTGTCGCCTCGCGCGGCCGACCTTTACGCGCCATTCCGCGAATAGCTCGATGTATTTGCGCGAGAAGTGCAGTGCATCGCGGAACACGAGGCTTTTACAAGGCCCGGCGCGCGAAATCCATATCTCGGGCCGGTTGCGACACCCGCGCGGGATTGGATTGCACGGCCGACAGGGAGTCGGACAAAAGGAAGAGAGGAGAGGAATCCGATGACGGAAGAGAGCCCCGCGCCGCGGGAGAGAGGGAACCTCGAGTTCCAATCGCCTTACCGGCGGCACCTGCCAGTGTGCAATTTAAGTTTGCGTCTGGAATTTTCACTTTGCCAAGGCGGCGGCGGCGGAGGAGAGTCGCTTCCTTTTTGTCCGCGGAGAAAATGACGACGGCTGCAGCGGCGGAATGACACAGTTCGTTGCGAGCGTTTTTTCGTTGTTTTCTACATTAATGATTCGCAAAGCACGAGAAACGAATAAATTTACGGCGCGGGATTAGGCAGAAAAAATAAAGGATATACGCCTCGCGTCTTAAATATAATCAATTAAGGCGTTAAATTAAACCGCGCGATAAATTAGCGGCGCGGGGAAAACATCCCGAAGAACCGCTAAGGCGTTTCGTGATCGCGGCTCGTTATTAACCCGGCATCGCCTGCGAACGAACTGTTTTAGCAAATTACATCGGGCAGCGAGACTGTTAATGGCCCTCGATAACAGCTCGTCGCTATTTTGAAACAATCGTTCGGTACACCAGACCAGAAAAAGCCGCTGCTCCTTTAGTTAATAGCGAGAGCGAGAGACTCCTTAGCGCATTCCGCAGAAGTGAGCAACACAGAGAGAGAGAGAGAGAGAGAGAGAGAAAAAGAGCATCGCTCGCTCGAATCCTGAATCGACAACAATGCTCCTCGCTACCGCTCGGCGAGCCCGTATTTTTCCTAAGGAGGCGGAAGGTAAAGCGAGTAAGTACCTACGGTTCGGTGAACCTCGCACCGTTACACCCAACACACCCCGATCGCGCGATAACGCGCCGCGCGGCCCTATACACGCCGCCGACGCGCCGCCGCGGCGCGCTCGAATCCGTTCAATTCAAATCGGACCTTTTTCCAAATTGAAATTCCTCATTTTTTCATGCTCCCTTTTTCGAGCCGCCGCGGCGGCGGCCACTGTTGTATACGGGTGTCTGTGTGTGTGTGTGTGTGTGCGTGCATAAAGCGAAACGTGTTATTCTAGTTCTGGAGAAGGCGGCTGCTGCTCTGGTTCGCGTCCGCCGCGAAATAAGATTTTGTAATAGAATAAATTTGAATTGCAAATGCCGCGGCGGCGCGGCGCGGCAATTACGCGGCGGAGGAGAGAAAAATCTCCGCAGGAGCAGCGCGGCTCTCCCCGTCACAAATGACGCGCTTAAACGCCCGACTAAAACCGCCCGGACGAGGGTAGGAAAGAAAAGAAAAGGAGCACAGCGCGCGCGTCTATGTACGTACCTCGGTGGATTTGCGCGCGCTCCTGGAAACCCTTCCCTCGGAGACTCCGTCGTCGTCGTCGGCGCTCTCGTTCTTACCTCGTTCCGGACTGCATCCGCTACTTTGGCCGCATGGCAGCTGGACGCCCCGACGCTCTGCTCTCTCTCTGGGAACAGAGAAACGAGGCGAGGATATTTCAGCGGAACAAATATATATGATGTATATATAGATATACACGATGATTTTTAAAGTCTATTGACTCCCGAGGCGTCGAGGTGAGTCAATACAAATATGGGCCTAACACTCGGAGGATCATTCATCTTCGGTGTGATTACTTTTTTTCTGGCGTGTGCCAATACTCGCGGGCCGAGCCGATTGCGATGTACCTTTTACGTATATAACCGGATCGACGGTAATGAACAGTTTCGAGGTTCTACGCTTTTGCGCAAGTCATATTTTTCAATAGATTTCTAGCTGTGTATATAATATTTGCTGCGATCTCGAGCGGCGTTACAAAAATATGAAAAAATCCATCGGAGGCACTTTGCGCAGAAGGAAATTGCTCAACCTGACGCGGCTGAACAATCGCTATTTAATTATCCATTTGCTACCGCGGCGATTATTCAATTACCGCTCGGCCGCGCGACCGAGAGAGCTAATATTTCCCAGTAAAACCAGTAAATCACCTAATGGAATATCGACGCGAGCGCGCCGCGTCAGAAATCATTAACCCGAACCGCAGAAATTAAAGAGCGATTGTTTACACAGGCCCGGTCTTCGAATCGGCGCGCGGCGAATATCTTCGCCATTAGTCGTTGCGTCGGATGACGAATCCTTCGGAAAAGGCGTCTCTCTCCGCTCTAAGCCGCGGCCGGCGTTTAGAGCGAGCTGCCCGGCCTTCGGGGTTTCCGGCGGCTCTCGAGTCGGCGCGCCCGAGAGTCGCCTTATACGTCTCTCCGCCGCGCTCGCGCATCCTTTCAAATCATAGAGCAGCAGAGCTGCCTTTAATTACACCGCGCGCAAGCGACGATGCTCTCCTTGCAATTACGCGTCCTTAGGCATCTCCCCCTCTCTCTCTCTCTCTGTATGTGGATTAGTCAGAAGAAGCAGCGGCAGCAGCATCGAACGCGCGCCGATGGTTTACTATTTCGTAAAGCGCATCGCGGTTGCACCTTCCTCCTTTTTTACGCGCGCCGCCCGAGAGGATTCTTTCCTTTTGCATTCCTTGTTTTTTGCTTAATTAGCGGGATGATTAACGTGGCTCGTCTGGGATGAGATGTCGGATGCGCGCGTCGATCGAGTGATTCCGTTTCGCGGAACGAGCGCGATCATCGCTCTTTTGAAAGATAAAAAAAAGCGTATTTACAACTTTTCGCTTCCGAGAAGCGGCTTTTTTCGCGTCGTTTCGAAGACTTTTTCCTCGGATTTACGCTTTTGTCGCATGCATCGATTCTCCGGCAGTTTTGTGGCATTGTTGGGGGCTCGGAAGCCTTAATCGACGCCCGACTAATCGCAGAATTACATCCTTGTATAACGTCGATTGATTATTTTGCGAGTCGTGTTCGGCTCGTTCGAATGCTATTTTGTGCCCGTCCGATTAGCCGCTTATAATGCGGAGCGCATCTCTGTTGTCGTACGTGTTTCCGATTCGCTATAAACGATAACGCATACGGAATTCTTTTTTCCCTCGCAAACAGAACAAAACACACACACATCCCGTCAACGCGGAATTCATTTCCCCCTCAAAGCGCGTCGCTCGACAAAAAAAAAAAGAATTACCCATTTTAATTCAATGTTCCTGGCAGAAATGGAGGTTTTAATCGGGCCGACATCGCCAAAAGCAAACAAGCCGATCCCGCCGCCGCTGCTTAATTCACGATGACAGCCGAGCAATTCGCCGAAAGCCCGACGTGCTCTCGCCCTTTTTAATCGCTCCTTTAAATTCCCCTTAAACCCCGCTCTCTCCACGGCAGCGAAAAAAAGTCCGCTCCTCTTAAAGGAGCGGACTAACGATTCATTTATCATCGGAGCTTTTTAAAACCGTATCGTAAAACGCGCGGTGCAATTCGCACCCGAAAAAAGAGCAAGCTCCCTCTCCCTTCTCCCCTCCGGACAAAGCTCGAAACTCTCTCTCTCGTCTCTCGTCTCTCGGTACTTTGAATTCCGCCGCGAGCCGAGAGGTTTCATTGGGCCATTACTCATTGCGGCCGAGAGTATTGCTGCCCGGCTGCGCCGTGTGTATTCTTTTGAAAAGGGTCTGTCTTTGGAAAACAAACCGAGCTTTGGATTCCTCTCGCGCTTTTCAGCGGCCGGACGAGCGGCGCAGGCGCTGCGGCCTTGGGAGCGAGGAGAGGAGAGGAGAGAGAGAGAGCTCATTTTGTTCGATGCCTCGCAATTATAACGTCTTAACCCGCGAGGCCTCCTTTTGTTCGCTCTTTTGCACTCTGAGCTTTGAGAGATTTACTCCGGCGATACGCGGCGCGTTCAAGTCGGGAAATATCCCGCGCGTCTTAGTTTTTTAGTTGCATTGTTGGTTGGCAAAGTCAGTCGTTTGGCACGGATATATATACACTTTTCGTCCGCTTTGTCATTCTCCGAGCTCGACGGCGAGGGATTAGAATATTCAAATTTGATATTGTTCGCGTTCTTTCCGAGAAGCTTGATACTCCGGGCGGGGAAACTTGCTCACTCGTTGATATTTTATAATAAATCCGGATTATACATTGTAAAACCGGATTTTACGAAACCGCCTCTCCTCGACTCGCGCGCTGGCGAGAGAGCTTTTCCTTTCACGAAATTGCCTCTGCGCCCGACTGGCTTAAGCAGCGCAACAGTCTCGATTATTAAAACGAGGCGACTTTATTCCGGAACTTGCAAAGTGCACACCGCGGATTCAGGTGTGCGGCGCGTGTCTTAAAATACATATTCCTCCGCTGCGAAGAGCACGCGGGACTTTATTCTTAAACGCCGGGGTGGAGGCGCGAATGAAAATCTCTATTTAAAGGCCTTTGTGACTGCCGGAGGAGGTAGAAAGGAACATCTTTGAGCGCGAAAATAAACTGCGTATGCAAACGAGCCGCGCGACCTCGACGCGTTCGGCGACTTGTTTTTTTTTTTTTTTTCTTTTGCGAAACCTAACGGCGTCCGGATCGATCGAAGCCGGATAGATTAAGGATTTCGCGCTGAAAATTAAATATACATACATTCAAGGATCAGCGTTTCAAACTTGAAAAAAAATATATATATACACTGCTTCCCTCGCGATCCCGAATCGCCGAGGATTTAAATCCGTAGGCGGCGGAGCGAGAGCCGTTTTCATGAATATTTGTCAATAAAATAAAGCTCGCTCTCGGCTTTATCAGCCTCCTCCTCGTCGTCGTCGTCGTCGTCGTGGCGCTGCTTTTTCAGCGTCAGGAGTTTAATACAGCGGGACAGCGTTAATCCCCCTCCGGGATAATTGATCGGCGCTTACATAAACTCGCCTGGCGTCTTTGTCGAAAACAATGAAGGCGCGCGCGCGGGGCACAAGGGGGAGGGTACGTATAATCCCCCTCCTCGCAGAAACGTATATATTCTCTCCGGGGCAAATATCGCGACCTTCCCGGGGTCTTTTTATCGGGCGCGGGCAGGCGGGCGGCCTTTGCTCCGGCTCGCTTTGCTCTATTTCTTATGCCTCCCTTTCACTCGGGCCCGGGGAGGTGGAGAGAAGCCAAAGAGGCAGAAAGAGCTCGGATACGAGTCGCGCGTGCATTTTCTTGCGCGCGGAATTTCGTGCGAGGACGCACGGAGATCCAGACGATACGGCCGGGCGTGCGAGAGAGAGAGAGAGAGAGGGAGCACCTCCTGCAGTTCCCTTTTTTTTGTTTTCGGCGAGCCGCGCGCACGAGCGGAAAGAAAGGAGATCCGCTTGGCTTTATCGCTCCGAGCGAGTAATTGCGAGAGCCGCGCAAAAATCTGTATATACGCCCTTGCTTTAAATAACCTTTGAGTTCGCGATCGAAAGTAAAAGTAAACAGTTTTACAAGAGCTTATTTGCTCTTATGGTTACGGGGATCCCGGGACGCCGAAGCCGCACGCCGGCCGTCCGGTTGTGCTTTTATTTTTCTTCTCCGATTTTTTTTTTTTTTTTTTTCAAACGTCCCCTCGCGGCGACCATTACTTTTGTCCGCGCGCAGAAAAATGGTCGACAATGGGTATATACCAGAAAACCGCGGAGTTTAATTGAAACTGCTGAAAAATGAGCTACGATTCCGAGAGCCGGGTTATCATTTCTCCCGCGCGGTGATACGAGAAAGGACACTGCAAAAGGAGATACAAAAGTTTGATAAACCGCTCGCGTGAATCAGGCTCCTTATCGCGCTCCTTTTTTCAAAAACTTTTCGCCCAGCCCGGCGAATCTCCCGAAAGAGAAGCGTATAGCTTCGCTCGCACTTTCACTCGCGCCTCGGCACGCAGAGAGAGAGAGCGTCTTCACGGTCGTCCCTCTTTTTTTTCCCGGCCCTTTTTCCCGTCGGCGCGCGCCGCGCTTTCGTTCCAGGTGGTCTATATATTTTCTCGCGGCCGAAAAAAATCGTAATTGAAGACGCGGCCGGCGGATTAATGCCCCGAGAGTCGAGGGACCGAGAGAGAGAGAGAGAGAGCGCCGTTCTAATTGCCTCGAAAGGCAGCCTTCGCGCGCTCGCCGCTTCTATTATTGCCATTTAAATGTTAATACGATTGTTTCGTCGCCGGCGGGCAGATTTGTCAAAGGGGGAAACGCGCGGCCGTTGTATATATATCGCCGAGAGCCGGAGAAACTTTCTGGTATATATCCTCTCTCGCGGTCGGTCTGCTCTCGCTTTACTTTCTGCTTTTGTAATTTATTTCGCGCGGCTGTACTTTATTTTGCCTGCTCTATATTTTATTGTATTGCCCGTAGGTTGTAGGGCTTGCTCCGTCCGGCTGATAGGCCGGGGCTAATAATAGTTTGAAATCCCGGCCGCGCGGCGGACGGACGCGGACCTCTTTTGATTTATCATCGGTCTTATTAAATTTTCGTAAGCAACCGCGGGCGAGAGATCATATTAACTTCTTTTTGTTCATTGCGCAATCGACTTTCGAATGTGCTGTTCCTTCGACGGGGCCCGATATTATAAATTAAGAGAATTCTTAAAAAGGCGCCGCGGCCTGCTTCTGTTTTTTTTTTTTTGGGCGAACAATCATCATTACGATGGAATAATCTCCGAGCAATTTCGAACTTTGCGACGGATTTAAATACTTTGCCGGTAATTTATCGAGGAAAAAAGTGCGCTTATATAGAAAGTCGAAGGAACGAGTTACGTAAGCCGATATATCGCATTACCCAACCGATTTCGGCTCACGCACCGACGTTTACGCTCTCTCATAAAACGAATGTACACGCGTCTCCGCTGGCGCCGCGGAGAAGCGCGAAAAAGCGTCGCGCGCGCGGAAACTGGACCCTCTCTCTCCCGCGAATCTCTTTATTAAAAGCGAGCTCTCTCTCTCTCTCTCCGGCAAAGCGCGATAATAGAGAAATATCAAGTCCATAAATCTCGCGTTCGCTCGGCGTATATGCATTATCGCATCCCCGCTTTTTAACGCGACGGGCGCGCGCGCGCGTTGCACACGCCTCCGAGGAGAGGAGCTCGGAGCGGACGATAAAAACGTTATTCCAGACTCTTTATTCGAGAGAGAGCGGGTCTTTTACTTCTCTCTCTCTCTCGGCGCGTTCTCGCATTCTTTTCTCAAGCGCGCGGGGAGGGCTCGAGCTGACTCGCGTATACGCGCGTAGCGTTAAAAGTGCAGAGAACCCTATCCGATATATACGAGCGAGGTGTCGTTATTTTTGTGGGTTTACTGCCCAGGCGCGCCGCGCTCGCGCGCCACAGCCGAGTGTATATGAAAATACCGGTTTCCGTCGATTTTTCAAAGGCGCCCGCGCGCGCAAGCGCGTGCAGCTTTTTCCCTTTCGACGACCTCGGATTCTCTCTCTCTCCTCGCGCCGCGCGGCGAATAATATTCCGCTCTTAAATATATATATATATATATATATATCCGCTGAAAATGATTCCTCGCGCGGCCGGTATTGGTCTCTGCGTTATGTAAAAGCGCGAGGTATGCCTAATGGGAGCTGCTATCGGGGACCAATTAAACGGAATCGCCGAGCTGACTTAGTTTTTCGATAGATAGAAGGTGGAAATTAGCGAGTATAATTAATGCGCCGCATTATCGGGGCCCGCGTCGACGTGGGTGTTTGTACGGCGCGCTGGAAACGCAGGTGTTCGACATTGCTGATAACGAGCTTTCGATCTAGAAAAAAAAAAAGAAAATGGAAAAAAAAATACGCTCGTGTAACCGTTACTCATATATACAAACAGGAGTAACAGCTCGTGTCGGTCGGCGCTGTAAAAAAATCCCCCGCGTGTCCCGACTCGGCACGTTCGAGAAATATTACGCCGATAACGGCTGCTATTCGAGCAGATAATTTCCGAGGCATAAATCCGTTTTCCGGCAAATATTTACTTTCAATCAGCGATTGCCCCTCGCTGCACTTTTCCATACCGATTCGCCGGCAATTTGTGCTCTTCGCGCTCTCCGCTCCTCGGCGCGCCTTCCAGCCCTTCGTCGCTTATATACTCGGCGAAATTAATGCGCGTTATAAGCCTACGGCAAGCATCTCGAGATTTAGCCCAGGATTAGTCGGCTCGCTCGAAAAAGGTGGGTGTATATCGTCGGCGTGTGGTAACACGGGAGGTGAGTAAGCGTCGCGGGTACACCGCTGACGTCATGTCGCGAAAGAGAGAGAGAGAGAGAGAGAGAGAAAGAGCACCAAGATGGCGAGGCTATCTGGAGCCGGTTTGATTGATGGCTGAAGGATCGTAAGCGGCGGCACGTGGGAGTGCGTTGTCCGCGCGTATATGCGCCTAGCCCTCCTTTTTTACGCCGATTGAGTTATTGTGTATTAAAGCTGAAATATCGAGCCGGTCGGGGCATTAAATAGCAGGACCGGTTCCGGCGGTGCAGGACATTTGTCTCTCTCTATCTCTCTCTTTCTCCCTCTCGCGGGACGCGCGCGCTCTCTTTCCCGCTCGCTCCCGGCTAATTAGCTCCCTCGCTTTTTTACCCTACAGACCTGCATCGGGTGTAATTGCCGAGAGAGAGAGAGAGAGGTTACCTAAAATTCTTAGCAGCTCCTAAATTAAAACTCGACGGCGCGCGGCGTAACTTCCACCCTGTACATATACATATTTATACGATGCGCACGCGAGCCTCGGGCGCACGCAATTTAATTAACAGTTAGCCGTACCCGCGGCGCGCGCACTCATTTTTCCAATTTATTATGCATGGCATTCGCGGAGAGAGAGAGAGAGAGAGAGAGGGAGGGAGGGAGGAAGAAAAAAAAAGGCCGCGTGTGGGCCTCTCCGCGCGAGTTGCGAGTTGCGCAATGCCCGTATTATGTATATATACAAGCGGATCGGGGGACTTATAAGGCATGCACCGGACGAGCGTAAATACGGGGATATGGCGAGAGCTGGTTCGTTAAGTCGTCGGCGCCGTATATAAGTTCTAGTTCAGGGTCTGTCAATTGTTTCGCCGAGGAAAGGAGATTCGCGCGCGCGCGAGCGACGAGGCCACTTTCTCTCCGCGCTACACCCAACACGCCCGACTCTCCTTCGGCTCGTGTGTCTCCGTCGAACGAAAGCGAACGCAGACCACTTTCGAAAATCTTCAGCCGCCGGTCTCTCTGCGGCGGCTGCGGCCGAGGCGAACGAAACGAAAAAAAAAAAAAGGAAGCAGCGAGGACGCATCGGATTTTACTTTTTAAGAGACGCCGCGCGCGCGAAAGTGGAGCGCCGTTGCGTAACCGATAACTTGCTTTCCCTTTTTTCGAATCGGCCGCGTATATAACGGGACGGCCGGCAGGCCGATGCGTTTATATACTTATTTAATCGCGAGAGATATCTCCGTCGGTGTGTGCTCCAAGCGAGAGCCGCCCGCATAAATAACGCCGGAGATTTTAATTGCCCGGCGCTTATGAATAATTAACGCGGAAAATTCAAAGCAAAGGCCAATAATCCGCGGAAAAACGGCGCAAAATAGTAAAATACGGGCTCTCTCTCTCTCTCTCGCGGGGGGAGAGATTACCGTTATTACGGCAATAGCTCACGTAATTCATTAGAAGCGATAATGGACGTCCGCGTGTACGTGTAACTGTCCCAAGTCTCTCTCTCTCTCTCTCTCTCGCTTAGAGAGATTACGCCGCGCGTCCGAGCATTATTATTGGGACGCACGCAAAGACCGAGTCTTCGAGCGTCCCGCGAATTACCGTCCATTACGAATGGCAGGCATTAAAATTCGCGCTCTTTTCCCGGGAAATTCGACCTCTCCGCCGCGCGTTTCACCTCCGCCGCGGGGCTTTCTCCCCGAGACCGCTTTTTTATCGTACGCCAAAATTGAAAATGCGTTTGCGATCGCGCGTTACGTCGTATATCGACTCCTGGCGAGAGCGCATTTATAAGCCATCGGTGGCGGATACGGTCCCGCGGCGGCTTTCGCTTCCTAATCCGGCGGCGAAGATCTCCGCTCTCGCGCGTAAATTCCCTCCCGCGGTCTAATGTATATTCCAATTTTCCAGGCTCCGAGCGAGAGCGCGAACGCCGGCAAGGTAAATGCGAGAAATTGCCGAATAATCGGGCGCGGAAGTGCGGGAAATTTCGACGCTTTCCGACGTCTGTATATATGTATGTATATCCGCCGGAGCTTATCCGCCTTTATTTCCCACCGCGTATTTTCGGAGAAAAGAAGCTTTTCTGATTTTATTGCCACTCGTGCAACAGTTAATAAATTCACAGCTGCAGCCGTTCTCACTCGCCGCATATTTATATCGCACTTCTGGATATAACAAAGGGGGGGCTCTTTAGCATATTGATTTCGATAATGTTTGCGCTTTTTGTGCAGTTTTTCAGCTCTCTACCCTTCACCCAGTTATCGATTCATCGAATAGAGCTGCACGGCGCGCTATTACGCGCGGCTCTCGCTCTTTATATAAATTAGAAAGTAAATCGTACGCGCTAATGGAAAATAGTTTTCAAGCTCGTTTCCTCCCGCGCGGCCAAGCAGCTCCTGCGAATCGCCGCGCGCTTTCGGAAAATCACCGAGGAGAAGAAGAAAGCATGAAAATCAAAAAGGCGACGTGCACACGCGCGATTCCCCCGAATGTCGACGAAGCGATCCTCCGACAATAGCGAATCGGGGCCTGCAAGCGGAAAGCCAGCCGCGTATATCGTATAGAGCGCGGCTTGCTCCGTTACGTTCAGCTACGAGGGAGAGGAAGGAGAAGAAGAGGAGGTGCTCGTTGCTGTTGCTGCTGCTGCTGCCGCCGCCGCCGCCGCGTCCCAAGGATCGCGGAATACCGTTTTTCAAGGTCTCGCGAGCTGCCGCTCCTCTCTCTCTCTCTTTTCCTCTCTTTCTGCTAGGCGAACGCGGCGAGCAGTCCTGAGAACACTTCCGAGCTATTCAGGTGCTTCCTTCTTTTATATTTCGGCGGCTCTTTTTTTTCTCTCTCTCCCTCTCTCTCTCTCCGACGAGTTTAATTGGGTGAAATCCGACAAAAACGTCGGCTGGAAACCGAGCAACAATGGGAGCCGACTCCTGAAGTGTATTTAGTCGCCCGGATATGGTTTGGGAGCTATTTTTTTGTCTCTCGTTCGAGAGAGAATTTATGTCTTTTGTGTTGTGTATATATTAGGAAATGAATTTTTGCGCGCTCGAGAGATAATTAATGTCAATGGCAGGCCGACGTTAATTGCTTTCTAAATTAATAAAACATTAGTTCTGTATAAACGAGCGTCGAATTCATATCGCAATATCCGTGACTCACCGGGCGTCGTTTAAATTCATTGTCCCTATTACAAGTTTATCAAAACAATAAAAAATTCTTTTGAAAAAAAACGCAGGAAGCAATCAATACCCGCGAGGCATCAATTTTCCATTCAATCGGCGTCGGATTATCGGCGTATCCCGTCGGTTTCTTAATCGTCGCGGCTCGCGGTAACCGATTTTAATGCCTTACGAAATTCCCGCAAAAAAACATTATCCAAGTGGAAAGAGGAAAAGACCATTCGCGGAATATGACACGGGGCCTCGATAGAATCCCAACTTCACCGATGTGTCGCAAGAAAAAGCTGCGCGCATATTTGCATAATACATTATTTTCAGCGCTGCAAGGCTGATTTGTCAACCTCGTTTTAAAATTCCTAAGCCACGCCGTGTTCGTCCGCGGCAGTAAAACGTTTTGAAAAAAGGCCTATACGGAGCGCCGCGCGGATTACGAAATTCCTGAATGCACGGCGGCGCGCGCGCCGCGATAAAGCAAACGGCGCGCGGCGACCTAAAATAAACGCTCGTTTTTCTCCTCTTTCCCGAAGCTCCATTTGTCAAAGGCTGAGCGCAACACAATGCCATCGCGAGTTACGTTACTCGAAGGCTGTCGAAGCGAGTATTGTGCACGTCCTCTGGAAAAGCCAACAAGCCACAAAACTCAAGCAACGCTTCCGATCCGGCGAGAGGCGCGCCAAGTGGAACTGCATCTCTCCATCCGAAAAGAAAGAGCCGGGCGTTTCGCAAGTTTTTCCCATTATCGAATGCGAATTACGAAAACGCCGCCGGCGCGCAGCTCCTCTCTCGGCTCGCACTTAGTGTTGCGTTAAATAATGCATGCGATAAAAGATAAATATACTTAGCCACTCGGCTTCCTCGACGGCTCCTTCCTTTCATACCACAACAAACACACCGCGAGCGCACTCGGGTTTTTTTTTTTTTTCTTTTTAATAATCCCCGTCCTTGACACGCATTTCCATCCACGTTTCACAATGCATCGCTTGTGTATACGCGCGGACCCAAGAGCGCATCGCCCGGAAATCGCAATCGAAGATGCGACTGGCAGGAGGTGTACCTGCGCAGGTTATTATATACTTTCTCCGACTCTTAGGCCACTGGCGGACGTGCGTACATCTGTTTGCTGCCCGATGACAGTTCTCCCTCTCTCTCTCGAGCCTTAACCTCTTCACCGCGATCGGCGACGTGATGCACGATCGGCTCCGACTCGGATCCAGGACCAGGGCATTATTATATGTATTCGCGTTCGTAGGAGGAGAGGTTAGCGTTGCGCGGTGTTCTCTGTTTTATCACTGCAGCACAGCCACACAAAATCTTAATCACACCAGCCGCGAGAGAGAGAGAACCGCGCCGCGGCACAGCGAGAGTCTCTCTAGCGGAGCGGCGGAAAGATCGCTCTCTCGGGTGTCAACGAACGGTTTTCTATACAAACGGCGCCGTCGTCGTCGCGCTCTCTCGAGAATTCGCGCACACTCCTCTCGTGAAACTGCGGCCGCGGGGCCTCTCCTCGATCATATATCCTTCGACTGGCACTGGTGGTGGTGCTCGACGCCTCGAGCCGGATTACAAAGCGAAGAGAGCCTCTCCGAGTTTTGTTCTCTCGGTGAAAATACCTGTGCGGGTAGAGAAGAGACGGGCAGTGCTGTGCGTTGTGCAGGTACGGGAGGTAGGATCGCGACTAGCGAGCGAGCGGCCCCTGGAGTACCGCTTCCGAAGTGCTCTCCGCGGGTCTGCGGCCCTCTCTCCCCCCTCCGCACCCCCTTCCTCCTGCGGGGCCCCCCCGCCACTAGCGGCCGAGTCTAGTGCCTTTTACTATTGGAGCCGCCGCCTATAGCCGAGTCCACTGACTCGCGCCGCCGCTGCCGCCGCCGCCGCCGAGCTGAGCAGCTCTCTTTCGCCATGCATTGCTGAGCAGCGCGCAGCTGTTCCGACGCACGAGAGAAGCGGGCAGGCAGCCAGCGGGCCCCGAGCTCGCTGGTATAAGGCCTGACTTCGAATCCGATCGCGCGACAGACGCTGATTACGTTATGCGTTACTACCTTATGTATATTTAGTTTTTGGATTTTTCGGCGACGAGTAGTCGAGCTTTGGTGCAGCTTTTTACGAAGGCTTGCTTTTCGGTTGGCGGCGGGGATATTTCACGCTTTTAACGTTGAATTAACGGTTAGAAACTGCTGCTTAGCGATGAATTGTACTTTTTTTAATATGGAACTGACGTCCTTGCGTGTCGGGCGCTCTCTAATTTTTTCGTCATTTATTACAGTTTTCTTTTTCATTTGCAATATTAAAAGTAAAATACAAAACTAAAAAAAAAAACAATTTGTACAGACGAAAGCTGCATCCACCCGACGAGAGCCGCGACCAAGATTTCAGGCTCTCCGCGAGAGAGAGAAAAGCAAAAGTAAATAGCTTTTCTTAAACAAAGCCCCGTAGAGTCAATAAGTGAATGTAGAGCGGAAATGCAATCGAAAGGCAATAGCCGGAGAGCTAAAGTTGACTATGGAAAAGTGACGTGCAATTGTTGCACGCTCGCGCTGGCGCGCAGCTCGAAGCCGTCAAACATTAGAGGGCGTTTTAAGCTTTCGAAAGCGATGGAGCGAGACCCGTCAAGCTCCAGTTTGCTCGATTTGCATGAAAAGCTCGAAATTAGTTCGGTCAAGCTAACATTCGACAGCTCGACAAGGCGGTATAACAATGCTGCCTCGCTAAATCGATAATTTAGATCTCGGTCGAGAGAGTTTGGCAGAGCGGTAAAGTTGCTAATGAAATATAAAATTATTTTATGGCTTCTTTGTAAATTGTGATGGAAGTCCGACAAATAATTATTTTCGAACCGAAAATAAAATTCAGACGAAATCGTACATTAAACAACCGTGACACTCGAAACTTCTGTGCATACACGCGTTAAAAAGTTAATAAAAATTTAAAGTACTCGTTCCGGCACCGACCCCTTCAACGTCGAGAGGTTCTAGAGCAGCGCAACTGCACAGTTACCACCCAAAAGACGGATTCGCCGTTGCCGCGGCGCGAGCATAAAGCGGCTGCTGGCCGCGTTTATAACTTCGCTCTCGTCCTCGGCGCAGAAACCGCTTGTAATACATCCTCGTAACGAGCGAAAAAGCGGCATCTCCGCGCCGCAGCGACACTCTTAAGTAATTACGCGTACGATACACCCGACTTGCAATTATGACTGATTCTCGGCCGTTTAACGCCGACCGGAGAGAGCCTCGCTTCTTCTATTCCTTTAATAGCGCGGATTTAACGAGTCCCCTAATTAAAGCGGACGACAATAAAAATTAAAATCTTTCTCACGCTGCTGCTCCCCTCGTAAAGATTATTGTCGTTTAACGATTTGTTCGACGCAACTCTCAATGCTCTCGCGGGGAGCTAATACACGTGTCGCAACGGAGAGAAAAAAAATTGCCGGTAATTGTCGCCGGCCGACGATTAAGCGGCTTGTAAAAATCGGGCTTTTTCACCGACTGCTGTTGGGCTTCTGTGCGTCGGGAGTAATTAAGAAATTCCCGCTTTTTCGCCGGATGGCTCGCGCGATTTCAGCCCCGATATTCCAGTGGCCGAGTCTCGGGGCACAAAAAATCGCCCGATGAGAGCATTCTTACAGCGGGCTTTTTGCCGGTTTTTAATTACTTTTGCGGCGCTCTTCGGGGAAATGATCGACGACGCGGCCCGCGTCGATTATTCCGCGCTTTTCGAGAGAGCGCGGCGCGATTATTTCTCGTATTCGCTGGGTAATAGCCAACGAAGCTGCCCACTCGAATATAACCCCCCCGCTTTCGGCCTCTGTCCATTTTTGCGCGAAATAAAAAAGGCGAGCCTCGCCTACGCCGCTCTCCGATTCAGAGAAAGTTTGCGAAACCAGTTGCTTTCGAGTTATACATTTTTGATGGCTTTCGATATAAAAAAAAACCTATATATATATCCCGGTGAAATAATTTATATAAAACACGGCGCGCGTAGAAACTTTTTCAACCGGCGCTATTTTCGAGCGAACCGACAAGTTCCAAGTGAGATAAAATTCGAAAGCAACTTAAATTCAGCCTCGACAGGCGCATTAAAACTAATTCAAGATACGGCTCTACACTCGCGACTCGCTTAAGCGGGAAAAAAACGTTTTTCCCCCCCAAGTTAAAAAGAACCCAAAGAGACTCTCGGCGAAGCTCTATTAATTGGGTCAGAGACTCTCTCTCTCTCTCTCTCCACTTGGAAAGTCCGTAGCGAAGAAAAATAGCAAAATGAAAATGTGCGCGGAGCGTGGCGTTCGGGCACAAGACAGAGGCAGGGCGTGGGCGCCCCCAAGGACTTCTGCTCACCATTTACGGGCCGGGCAGCGACGACCGGAGATAGATAATAAGGAGAGAAAGAAACGCGAGGAGAGAGACGGAGAGTGAGAGAGAGAGAGAAAGAGCAGTCACCTCCGCGGGGACTTTTCGGGCTGGTCGAGGCCAAGTTTTTCGCCTCTCGTCTCTCGTTCGCCGTGGAAGGAACCCAAGTACCGGGGATAAATGAATACGCATGACACGGGGACCGGCGTTTCTCCCATGTTAATCGGCTCTTTTGTCAGATCGACTGCTGCTGCTGCTCGTGCTTTTTATTTGTTTTTTCAGGCCCGAAACTCTCTCTCCCTCCTTTTTACTCATATATTTTACAAAAAACTCTCGCGTGCGGCAATTCGAATGCGAAGCCTGCCCGTGAGTCAGTGCCTCGAGCCGAGTGAAATTTTGAGGAATCCGCGCGCTTCTCCGTCGACCCGAGAGTCATCGCGCTTGTTATTCAGGAGAAGCCACGGAGAGCCGCGCGCCTCGCGTCACACTCCTTCCCCTCCCCCGAGGAAAGCCTCCGATCCTCTTCGGCGCGCGAAAATATAATAATATCGCGCGGCGTTATCTTAATTCGGGAACGGTGGGGGCCGCCGAAACGCGCGCGCGTGCTTTTTATTTTACGGAGCCGCGCGCGCGCGGCATCATCATCGCGATGAAAAAAAAGGCCCCCGATGTGTTCCCTCGTCAAATATCTCCCCGGCATCTCTCTCTTTCCGCCGCTGCAATTTGTATTCAGGCAGCGCGGCGGCCGCATCTTTAAGCTGGATCTCGCCTCTCTCGGAGATGCTGTCGCGAGAGAGAGAGAGAGAGAGAGAAAAAGAGAAAGAGGCAAGTGGAGTGATTCGGAAATTCCGATTTCCGCGCGCGGCGCAGAAGAGTCGATCGACGCCGGGCGCACGCAGCGATGATCGACGCGCCGATAAATCCGCGCGGATTCATTTTTTTATGCATGCTCCTTTAACGATTTTGAGCGCGCGATTGTTATCGAGAGCGGCTTTCCGCGAAACGGCCCATTAGTTGTATGAGTGATTATTTTTTATACGTATACATATAAATTCCGATTCTCGGCGAGCAGAAAGATTTTCATTCTTTGTCGCACATACCTGACTTTACGACAAGTCTAAATTTAGACGCTCTCGGGGCATTTAGCATAATTCTTTGCTCGTCGGGGGAATGCAAATAAATTCATCGTTCTCGAAGATTTAAGTTTGCGCTCGGCTCGGTTCGCGTTATTACGAAGTACGGCGTATATTTTTATCGTCTAATTATGCGTTACTTTGTCCGTTACCGTTTCCAGCCACCGTTTTCCCATCTCTCCCGCGAGAGAGAATTTTAGAAAATGACATTGACATAATGTGCCTGTTGCGTCGGCGGCCGCGAAACGCCGCCGTACACAATGAAAGCTTTAATGAACCGTCATTTTTGCAAATTAGGTTCTCTCCTCTCTCGCGACCCGGCAAAGTGACAATCAGCCACCGACGGTTTATCGCTTTTATGCAACGGATAAATACGCCAGAAAGAGGCGCACGGAGCGGCGGCAGCAGCATCGGGGCGGGGGATTTCGCAAAATTGGACGGATCGCTCTCCGAGAGAGAGATGGAGAGCGTGGGCGTCTGAAACAGAATGCACAATTTGTCATTCGCCGCGCGGAGCGCGCGCGCGGCTGGAGAAGTATAAATCTAAATGTAAATCGCAACCCGCGCGCCGCGCGCGACTTTCTCCCCCTGAACTTGGCGGGGGACCGCGGCGCGAAATTCGCGAGAGCGGATTAGCAAACAATGCTCGTCGCCGCGGTCCTCGATATAACGTATATACACTCGTGGAGACGAGCTGCCGCAGGTGATAAAGGCTTGGGATCACTCGACGCGGGTGCAGTAACCCCTCCGCCCAGATATCTCACGGCGAACGCCGCCGCCGCGGACAGCCGGGGAACGAATAACGAGGCGCGGGGGGGTCCAAGGCGAGAGAGCGCGCGCGGCCGCGATCGTTCGATTATGCCCGCGCGGCAGCTCAGCCGCCGGAGAGGAAGAACCGGGTCACGGTCGCGCGCGCGCGCGCCCAGCTGCTACTGCGCTCGGCGCGAAAGCGCGCGCGGCGTGCCTTGCCTTTTTCGGATATAACAAGTGGGCGAGAGCCTGCGCAGATGCGTTGTTCACCAATTCGTAGCGGACGCGAGCTTTCTGCGAGATGCGTGTGGCCCGAGGCGAAGGAGCGAGGAGTTGAGCAACCGCGGGGGGACACCGCGCGGGAGGAGCTGGTTACGCGAGGTTTTTTTCTTGGGTTATTGTGGGCAACGGTCGGCGAGGTGTTTGAGGAAAATTAAGTAAGCCTCGTTACTCCACTGACACGGAACGGGCGCGGATCGCGGTCTCGGTTTGAAAAGATCAAGGAGTTTTAATTTGACGCGCTGTACTCTTTTTCGAGAAACGAAGCTTTTTTTCAATCCGCCGATTATACTTTGCGTAAGATTAACTAGAGAACTTTAAAACACTCGTTAAAAGAACTCGGAGCGTTTAAACTGCTATCAATTTTTCTTACGATTTTCCAATAAATCAGTCCGCGCAACATCTGCGGAAAAAGGTGCAGCTCTCGAAACCCCCCCTTGCACGGAAAAATGCTCGAAAGAGAGGCCCCGACTCGCAATCAAAAACGCAGAAGAATTCCCCTTGGCGTGGCAGAAATCACGGCGCGCAAGCAGGTTTCTTTCTCAGGGCCCTGTCTTCGCGCCTTCGGGGAGGGCTCTCTCTCTCTCTCTCTCCTCTTTTTTCTCGCGCCGCTCCTAAACGACCGGCCGCCGACGTGCATTTATGACGCGCACCGGGCAATTTCGGCCGGACGGGATAGTGCGTAATATAAGCGGGGAATTTCGGCACGCTAAACGCTCGTATATATAGCGCGCGTAGCGCAGAGAGAGAGAGAGGGAGAGAGAGACGAGGGTCACGCCTCTACGAGGAGCTGCAATTTCGCGCGGGTTTATGCTCCGAGCGAAACAAAACAAACAGCCGTACGCACGCTTTTCGGACGGCGGGGGGAATATAATCTAGCCCGATAATTCCGACGGCCCGAGAGCTTAAGCGCCGTTTGATGTAAGCGCTTTTACTTTCGTTACGGACTGGCCTTCTGGACGCGCGGTGTGCGTGCCTCTTATCGCGGTGGTACATTAAACGCCCGTTAAAACTCTGTTTAAGGGCGGTGCTTTGTAAAATCCTCGCTCTCTCTCTCTCTCTCTCGTCGTCCTGCTGCTCCTTTTTCGAGGCCCCGGCCGGTCCGATCGGTAAAAAAGCTCGAGGGCACCAGAGAGATAAGTTGCGCTGTTTTGGCGCTCGGGGAGAGTCCTAAACGCTTACCTCACTCCGGTCGAAACTCCTTTATGCACCTCTTGTTCTCGTCGACGAGCAGGCCGTAAAAAGTCCAGACGTTTTGGAGAAAAAGCATTTATCTGGCCCGACGGACGACCGTAATGGCCGATTCACTCTCGGTTTCATCGGCGGGCCGCAAACTTGCATATCGCGGCACGGGGCTATAAAGTTTCGCGTTAAAATCAATATAAGCCTACACGGTGTCGAGCCCGGTATAAAAAAGGACGAGGACACACACACAGCCACATCGCCGCGGATAATAACAGCGATCGCGGCATTAAGTAATTGAATTACTCGCAGGAGCGAGAGAGACTTTCTCCCGATATTACAAGCCCCGGCGAAAGCGCCCTGGCTTCTTTCATCAAATCGGTGCAGCCCGGCTCGCCGTATTTCTGGGCCCTTAGAGATAATGACTTTTGCTCGGCACGCACGTGCTCCTTAATTACCGACTTTTTAACGATCCTCCCCTGTAATTTACGAGCTGCGCTCTTGAAAACTCGACTTATTGCCTTTCTGCCCTCTCTGCTTCTCTCGTGCTCTGCCTTATTATTCTGACAATCCGATGCTGCTCGCAAACCCCGCTGCCGCTGCCGCTGCTGCCGCTGCTGCGGCGAGAGCCGCTCCGGCCGCCGCGACGCGCGCTCTTCTTTCGCTTTTGCGCTTTTTGCATTCTCGGAGGGGCGGCTTTCTATAACGATGAGAAACGCCATTTTTTACGGGGAATTTTTTCACGCGAGCCGGCCGCCGAGCTCCGCGGGGCTTGAAATTTAATCGTTTTCGCGTAAACAACGCCTTCGACTCGGCAATTTTTCCCCCGTTTCTGCGGTAATTTATCTTATTATGCTCTTAATTGACTTTATTAGCAGTGACTCTCAAATAATATTCGCGATCGATTCGATTCGAAGGTAAGATGAAAGGAACAAACTGGAAAGTCAGATTACACACTTTTTCTTCGCGGCGAAAGCTTAAAAGTCAAGCGCAAAGTTCAGCCCCCCGGAAAAACCCAGTACAGAAAACGTTAAAACAAGCGGGAGCAACAAGTGATCTCGAAAAAATAAGCGGCCCCTCAGTTCCATAAATCGAGAGCGGGAGCGGCGGCAAAGGAGCTTAGCGATACCGAATAAGGAGCAGCGCGCTCCTCGGGCTCCCATCTTACTTTCTGCCCTTGAATCGCACAACTTACTCTCGCGCTCCATTGTGTCGGGGAGGGCGGCCGGCGATGCGGTATTGTATACTCCCGCCGCGCCGCGAAAGGCTTATCGGGACTTCCGAGTCCTCCCACGCGAGAGACTTTTCTCCGTCCGAGCAGTTCCGCGAGCTTGTTTGGGGAGGGAGCTTTGTCTATTCTCGCTTGGCCGAAACGTCCTGGACTCGCGAATAACAGGATACACCATATACACAAGAGGCTTAAATGAAAAATAAACGTTTATTTTTTGTGTATTTTCTTTTTTTTTTTTTTCTTTTTAAACGCTGCTCGTCGCCGCTCGATATTGAATCGACGGTCGGTTACAATAGAGCTCGGGACGCAGCTATTTATAGATATATAATTATATATAAATGAAACTAGATCGACAAGTACACTTGAGAGAGTATTGTAATACCTTTATTATATTGCATAGGCGACAATTGAAATTCGAATAGAGCTGAGCGGATGCGCTAGATCTGACTTGCGACAGCTGCGATGAGCTACAAGGCACGGGCTGGAATTGTATTACCAAACGCACACGACTCTGCTTATTTATTTATTTTTTCTTTTATATTATTATTTCTTTCGGAAGAGACGAACCAAAGTCGTTTATTGCTCGGATCGGGCGTCGTGCATCTCATTGTATAACGATGCAGTCGGCGTTTATCGACATTTTCCCTAAATTTTACATTACGTACTTTTGCTAAGACTTTTGACCGTTCGACAGTTTCTTCTACGACAGCGTACAATTTCTGCATGTAAGAAATATCAAGTGTACAAAGGTTTTTGGGGTTAGAATAGAGATCAATAGCATTTATACTCCTACGGTGAATCGATGAATCGCGGGGCCTCCTTTTCGCGTCCGACAAAGGCTGCTCGAGGTGTTTTTTTTTTTTTGGTTTTGACTAGACGTTGGCTTAAGCACACTGCAGTTCCATTCAGTCTTCTGGCTGATTCGGTCGAACGTCCGGTAGAAAAGTTTGCTCTCTGCTTTTCGATCGGGTTTTTTGGATGATGCATCATCGAGTCACCTCTGCGTCGATTTAAAAATAATAAGTAAACTGCTTAAGTGTAACGAGTCTAACGTCGAATAATACGATAAGTACAATACATAAAAACGTTAAAAGAATATCTATGTACAAATAAAAGCTCCAGCTCGCTCGTTTATCCAAGTTAATACAAGTTTTTAAGTAATGCTAAGGAGACTATCGAGTATTTACATTATGAACAGTGAGGAACGGAACGACATTCTATTATATAGTTATACTCGATCTCGGGGCGAGAGCGGTCGCAGCCTGTCCGCCTTCTGAAATTCGAGGCGACAGCAAAAACTGGCCGTGAATTACATTTTCACGTTGCAATAGCCCCGTTTACATAAGACCTCGACTCCCGCGTTTTATTTTTTTTTTTTATATAATCGCCTTGCTTCAAGACACACACGCACACACGCAAGACGCACACACCCCCCACGCAGCAGGTAAAAAATAAGAAGAACCAACTGGTCGATTCAATAGCACACATTATCTCCCCCGGTGAGCATTGTATACAAGTGTGTCTCGGACATATTTAGCCATCGGCGAAAGTAAAACCGGAGAGGGTTAACAGATTGAGACTCGTCGTCGTCGTCGTCGTCGTCGTCGTCGTGGCGGAAGAAAAACGTTCGCGGATCGATCGATCTTGCGGCTTCGTCGTCGTTCTATCGATAAACTCTCGGAAAGCGCTTTTGGCCCCTCAATTTTTTTTGTTTCACACACGACTCCCCCGGACTGCGTGTACACCGTCGCCGCGGGCGCGCGCGGGGAAGACTCCGGAGAACGCGAGTTATTATTATACACCTTTGGTCCTCCGCGTATCCGTGCACAGCGCGTATATATACGGCAATTATTGTGGAAAGAAAGCTGCGGAGCCCGGATTTTTAATTGAAATTTATGCAACGATCCTCCGGATATATATATGTGTATATAAATGCGGCTGTTCCGAGGAATCCTCGAAAGGAGGCTACTTAAAATTAATAAGTGTACACGCGTACAAGCGACTCGAATTTCCAGCGCGGCGCATAGCGGCTACGGGCTTCTCTCTCGGACTTCTAATTAGCCTCCGATATCCCCGGCGTGCATTAAAGTAAACAGAGAATCGCTGGGAAATATACAAATAAAACGGCGGCGTAGAGAGAGAGAGAGAGATTGAACTCGAGCGCGGCGCGCGGCGAGGTATAACGTTTTATTAAATAAAAGATCAGCGGCAGGTTTATCTCTCTCTCTCTCTCTCTCTCTCGGCGGCGGCTGCGCGAGCGGCGGAGAAAAGGAAAAGTCGCATGAAATACGACGCGCTATATAGGCTGAACAATGTACAATTAAGACGTAAGGGCCCAGGCAGTGAACTCGGCCGCTATTATAATCGCGTTCGCGTCGAGATTGCTCGCGCGCGCGCGCGCGCGCATTATTCTCTCACGCGGACGCTCGCGCGCGCTTCACGCTCACGCAGACTCCTCTCTCACACGCAACAATACATATATCTCCACGCGCGCACGATATACACACACAACGCACAGCTGTCTCTTCCTCCCTCTCGCGCGTACTGCGATTCGCAGGAGCGTCCTTTTGCTATTTGGCACTTTGACAATTGCCGACACACGCACGCTGCTTTTATCATCACGCGCGCATGATGCATCATTCGCGTGCACTCGTCGTCGTCGTTGCTCTTCTGCCCGACGTCGCTCGGGGCGCGGGCACCGTCCGAGCGTGCAGCCGCCGTCCGCGGCGTCGTCGCCGGAACAAAGAGCGGAAGCAGCGGCGCCTGAAACAGAGAGACACACACGAGCATTTTCATTGACTAATTTCAGCAAGGCCGATGGCCGATTGTAGAGGGGGGGAGGGGAGGAGGGGAGCTAATTAAGGAAAGCATTTTAAGAGGTAAACGCTGTTCTAAGGCTGTTACATATACGCGCTTATAATTAACCGGCGGAGTAGAGAAGCTTGTCGCGCGCTTAGCACGCGAGCGCATAAAGTTTAGCGTTCGCTCGTTTTCCCTCAAATTCCTCCTCCCTCCCGTCCCCGTTTAATTAGATTTATTCGGAACTCCGCCTACCCGATCGAGTCCGCGCTGGATCTCGCCGCGGGAAGCTGGAAAACGTATATAATGCACGGAAAAGCCGCCCGCCCGACGACTCGTGTGTACATACAGGTATACGATTATCCGCGGAAAAGGGAAGCTCGTTCGGAATGGTCGCTCTCTCGCGGCCCGCGGCGCATGCAGCGCTCGGAAATATTCGCCGGATAGATGCTCGGGCACTTAATATTAGCTCGTTACTGCCAAAGTCCGCGGAGGCCACCGAGGCGCTTTAAATTCTAATTTTAATTGCGCTCATAAGCTAGCTCTGTTTACTCTCATTACAGCTCCGTAGATTACACGCCTCGGACCCGGAGTTGAGCGGCTGTCTTCCTCTCTCTCGTTCTATCTCCTCTTTCTGCTTCTTCTTCTTCTTCTTCTTCTGCTTCGCGGCGTGTAGGTTTTGAGGCGAGGAGAACAAAGAAATATCATATCTGTCGAGCCGAAGGGAGACGCGCGGCTTTGTGCGCCTCTCGCAACGCGGGGATTTTCTTTGATATCCCGGGTTAATAATTTCGGATTATTTAAGCGGTTTTTCGTCAATCGTGAGCGGGGGGCGGAGGGAAGGGGGGACAAAAAATGAACGAAGGCCGCGGCGAAAGATGGACGAGCTTGTAAATCTATTCGAGCCGAAGGTCTGAAAGGATTTCGCAAGTAATACCAAAACCGATCCTTTACCGTGAAAGAGAGCCATCGAGAGTGAAAAGGGTCCTTTTGTCAATGGAAACAAAAAATTAAGGAAAAAGTCGGATGAGAATTTCAGATTAATTATAAACGCTTCAATAGATTAGGGAGCAAGAAATGGTTATTAGCATCGATTATTACACTGAGAGAAAAGTTTAGTAAAAATTACCACACTGACTAGTAAGGCCACCACAGACTGTCAAAACCAAAAAATACTTTATAAGAAAATTTGCCAAAAAGTATAGTCCAATTTCTTACAAAGTATAGTAATTTTTTGGGTTTTGATAGTCTGTGCTGGCTTTACTAGGCAGTATGGTAATTTTTACAAGATTATTTATAATTTTGGCACTGTTAAAATAAATGGTGGAACGCAAAGCTTTACCTTCAATTTTCCCATAATCACTGTCCCACTCGGAGAAGAAAATCAGAAAATATATCTTCGTATAAGCTACAATGTTTACAGTAAGCTTTCCCGTCACGTACAGTCCAAAAAAAAAATTCATCGAACGGTCTGTCTCGCGAGGAATGGGAGTTGGAAACTGACCGCGATCAGGCCTCCTGGAGCTCGCCCTTGACGCCGGGCACGCTGTGATGATGCCTGGAGGCGAGCCGATTAGCCAGCTCGTGCATGACGTCCCTGTAGATGACGGTGTCGAGGTTCTCGCCGAGCATGTAGAGCAGAAACCAGTCGCCGACTTTGCTGCGACGGACGATCGTCTCGACGGCCTCGCGCCTCACCAGCCGAAACCTCAGCCGCAACAGGTAGACCCTCGTCCGAGGCGAGAATATTATTATGACCTGCGGGAAAAACAATTTTCGCCCCGCTGATGAGCTGATCTTTTTTTTTTTTTTTTATTATCTCGGCGCGCGCTTTTGAGGAATTTAAATGGGAAAAGGTGTTTGTTTTGCGTCTGGCGCTCCTTTCGCAAAGAAAATAGAAATCGTAATTGGATGTATAAAAGTAGAAGTGAAGCGAGGCGACTCACCCTGTAAATGACGGTCAGGAGGCTGAGAACCCCGAGGAAGAGGAACCAGAACCAGAGGAAGACGTAAATCTTCTCGTTGACGACGTTCAGGGGCAGTATGCAGACGGCGTCGTGTCGCTCGACCTCGCCGCTCACGCCGTACTTGTAGAAGGTGCACTTGGTCATCCTCGGGAACACGTAGATCATCGGGTCGACGCGGTCCTCCTGGTCCGACTCCAGGAACCTCAGCACGTCGATGCCGAAGGTCAGGAAGGCGCCGTCGAAGAACCGATTCATCAGGAACATTTGCCCTGAAAAGTGCGCCGAGAGACCTTATATAATTGCCCCGCGAGCGCAGATCCCTTACCCGCGATAAGGCGCGAGCGCGCGCGCAGCTCTCGCACTCGTTTAACGAGTGCTGCGAGGGAAAGCGTCTGGTTAATTTCCAGCGGCGCGTCGCCGCGCCGAGATTTATGATAATTGTCGAATTGGAGAGAGAGAGAGAGAGAGAGAGGGAGAATCGGGGCTTACCGATGACGTTGAGGAGGGCGAGCACCTCGCAGAGGTAGTACCTGTACGCCCACCAGTTGTGGAAGCGCAGATTCTCCCAGAGATAGTCGAGCAGCTTCTTCTTCTTCTGCTTCTTCTCCACCTCGGAGCACAGCCCGATGTCGAGGTCCATCATGAGAGCGTGGATCTTGCCACCCTCCCAGCCCTTCCACAGCCAGCGCGGCGTGTAGAACAGGATCGCCTGCAACACACGACGGCGAACCGACGGACTTAATAACCTGAGCGACTTTTCCAACGAATTGTGGGTTATGTATCTTTTATTGCCGCGTTTCGTTTCGAACGTCCGGCGAGTATCGAGTTCCAGGTTCTCGGTGTGGCTTTGGCCGCCGAGTGCGCTCGGAGTGAATTTTATATCGCGAGCTGGGCGCTTTTTTTAACGAGCGACCATTAGTTTGACAATTAGTCTTAATTTTCTCGAGCGCGGTAATACCAGTTCGATTTATAACGGGAGTGACTTTTTTTTTTAACGGCGTATTAGGTTCTTGATAAATGTTTCAATCTTGTATTTTATATTGGATCGTTTATAATAAAGGTAGAGTTTGTGAGAGTTTGCACGGTACACCGAAGCCACACGAAGAAGAAGACGCCGGAGAATGATTATAGAAAAGTTTCCTATTATACAATACTCGAGAAATTCAATGAATGGTAGTACAAAAATGTGCGCCAGAGTAAATAAATCTTGCAATTAAAATAATATATTATTTATCGGGGAGGCGATTATAACCAGGCTTTTGAAATTTGTAAGATTAATCTCGTAATAGATAGCCATCAGTATTATACAAGATTATCCGACATGATCGAAGAAATTTATCACGCTCCTTTTTAGAATAACTTTAATCGAATCTCCCCGGATTTTTTATTAATCCCCTCCCCCCGCGAATTGCCTTCCTAACAAATGACTTTTGATTCAGCCATTAAAATTCTTGGATTATCCTTCCGCGCGGGGCTTCCCACGAACGTGGAAAACTCGGATTTATCGGTGCACCGGCGAATGCATCCTCTCTCTCCCCCGGCTAATTTACGATCGGCATTCGATTCGTAATACACCGAAATCTATTAGCCGCCGCGGAAAAAAAGCAAAACGACTCGCCGCTCATCCGTCAGGCGCGCAAATCTGGCCGCTGGAAGAAAAAAAAAAAAAAAACAGAGGGGGAAAAGGGCAGACTATCGAAATTGGAATTTATCGTTCGGCTGAATTCCCGAGGTGGAGTATCTCCATTATTAATAACGCATTCTCCGACGAATTCCTCATCGCGCCGGGGAAAAACGGCATCGAGATAACGAGGAAATATGCCCTTTCGCACTCGGGCTGATTAATGTCGAGCGGCGCAGAGAGAGAGAGAGAGAGAGAGAGGAGGAGAGTGGAAGAGAGGCTGCTATTTTCGATGCGCGCACGTGTAAGCATCGCGGCTAAATCGGCCGAGTTCATCGTAATTGAAACTTGCCGCGCAAATGTTTTAATCCGCTTTCCGATGCTTCATCAGGCTTTTTCTCCGACCGCCGAGAGAGCTGGCGCGCATTATTCTCGAGATTATCGCGCGCGTTTTCGGATCTCTCTCTCTCTCTCCGCCGGCGAGGGGGGAATTTTAATCACTCCTCTCGCCGCCGCTTTCGAGAGACGTTGACGCCTCCTCTGCGCCGCCGATCTGCGCGTGTCTGCACGGGTATATATCCCTCTCGATTTCGTTGCTTAAATTTTACATATTTTGCGCGAGGAATTTTGATAAAAGTTTCCGTGAGTAATCTCTTCACTCGACTGCGAAGTTTCGCTGAAAATACAAGAAAATCTTCTTCAAAGATAAGTAACTTTTTCCCATTACGCTAATCTTTACTAAATTACTTCTCTCTCCGCGCACTTTCAATTTCGAGGAACGGCGCTCGTTGGACATAATTCCGATGGTTTAGTAAACACGCGGCCTCGGAACAATACCGGGGAATAAATATACGACAAACCGCCTCGAGACCCGAAAATTAGATCGCGGCGAGTCCGCCGAAAATACATCAAAGTGCAAGAACCCGATAAAACAGTACGAATTGCGCGGCGCTGAAATATTCCCCCCTTCGTTTTCGATTACCTCATTCGCCGAGAAAAGCGATTACGCTCTCCGGGCCGCGTTTTACAATGCCATTAATAACGTCGTATTCGCCGGGATGAAAAGAGGCGAAAAGCGCAGGTAAAGCCACGCGGCGGCCTCTTCTCTCTCTCTCTCCTTCTCTCTCCGCGTTCTTATTTATAAACCAAACGCGCCGCGCGGTGCGCGCGCGTTTTCGACCTTCCCGCGCGCATAATTAAGTTCACGGTCTCTCTCGCCGCTCGCCATGCACAAGAGGACGACACCGTCAAAAGATAAGGGCGACAATGAGACGCTGCAACAAGTGCTAATGGACGAGCGCGGCTACCGAAAGCTTTCGTCACTCTCGCGGCCGCGGCCCGCGAACGATCGCCTTTTAATAAACCTCTTTCGACTCGGCGACTTTAATTATTAATTTTGGGAACACGCGGTCGTTTGTCATTTACAATCGAGTAACCCTGCAGTCGAAGAACGAGTCCACCGTTATCAGATAGTCCGTAGCATCAATCATACAAAAATTCCTTGTTTACAAAAATGAATTTATACTTCCCCTCTTAATTACGGCGTGGCTCTGTCCCCTCGAGTTTTCCGAAAGAAAAAAAAAAGAAACACGCATTATTAACTTAGGGTCGCACAGAGGCAGGTAACGATTTTATTTCTCAGCACGCACAGGGCAGCTCCTCTTGCGGTATCGCGTGCGACGATCCCGGCGGCGATACGCGCTCTCCCCGCGTCTGCAATTCCAGCACAGCGCGCGCACAGAGAGAGAGAGAGAGAAATCTTGATAGCCGCGTATTTTGATTAGCTCAGATTTAGGCTCGCAGCGGCGGCGGCATTAATTATCGAGGGAGCAGCGTCCTCCGCTCCGATTAGGATGTAAAATCGCGTGCCGCCGAGCGATTCATTAAAAGATGCTGCGCGCGAAGGAGAGACGGAGAGAGAGAGAGAGAGAGCTTATAACTCAATCCCCGCTGCCCCGTGTTTCGAGGGACAAATCTCTCGATTTTTGAGAGAGCCGCGCGGAGAATTCTCCTCCTCCTCCTCCCCCCGAGAGCGACGCGAGAGAGAGAGAGAGGCCACATGCAGGAATGCGCGCCTTGCGCGGCAGGCGCGCGCGAATTCGAAATTCGCAGCTGGACGTGAGAACAATGGACAATGGCCGAGCCTCCTCCCGCCGGGAAATATATGGAGGCTTATTATGTTAATGGCGCGCGAGCTTGTATGTATATATGCGGTGTGCAGGACTGCGAGCGCTTAGAATCTCTCCCTCCGTTCTCTGCGCCGCTCTTTCTCTCTCTCTCTCTCGGCACGTTTAATGAACGCGTTTAGTCTATGGCAAAAATAGGAGCCAGCCACGCGAAAGCTGAATTTCTACTCGAAATGAATAACATTTACATTCGACGACCCAGTTTCTGCATTTAGTTTTCGGGAAAGCCTTTAGTTTTTCGTAAAGAAAGCCGCCCCCCCGAACAACGAAAGAAAGCACTGTGTTACGGCGGAGACGTCCGTCCGCGAGGACGGAGACCATCGGCGTATACAATGCGTGTAGTCGTCGGATATCGTCGTGTGGGAATTTTCGGATCGGTGTCGATGCACTTATCGAGTCCAAGGCACCGGGAAATAGTTGCCTCTCTCCCGCTGGCGCTCTGCCAGAGGGGGCTTTATGCTACACGCCTTCCTCTCTCCCTTTGTTGTTAGGCTAAAATCCTCGCGCGCTGTTGCTCTTCTCTCGAAAAGGTTCTATTTCCAGTCTCTCCCCCCGAAGCGGAAGCCCGCAGCTCGGCGACAGGACAGTCTCTCTCTCTCTCTCTCTCTCCTCGGAAATTGTCTAGGAAACGGAAGAGGAGGACGACACGGGAGGCTGTGCGTGCAGCGTGCATGCAAAACAATCCGGCTCGTAAATTGGCTCATTATCGGCGAGCGATCGCTCACGCGACGGGCCCCTTCTATTCTTCCCTCGTAATAACGCCGAGGAGGTATATACGTGTACGCATATATATATATATATATATACAAGCCCGAGGGGCCGCAAATTATCCTCCCCGCGCGATTGACACGTTGTCGCGCCAATCGTGTAATCTCCTCCCGATTCGCGGAGCTTTTTTTCTTTTCACCGGGGGAAGAAAACCAGATCGCTCCACGCACGAGAGAGCAAGAGGGAGAGAGGGACACTAATGGGCCTTGGGGAGAGAGAGATGCTGCAACCTGTCTCTTAATAACTGCGGAGGCTAAAAACTCGGCTCTGCCAACGATATTCCGGGAATGCCCGATGCTGTTTGCAATAACGAGGGATGAGGAGGGGGAGGAAGTTTTGAAATTGCGAGGCTTAATCGTCGAGTTGCCGGAATTGCGCAACAGTTTGCGACTGACAATGAGCCGAGGAGAGGAAGGAGGAAGAGGAGTCGCGTCGCGCGAACTTGATCTCACTGCTTTCCGTGCTATATGCACAGTGAGGCTAAAGTTTTGGAAAGTTAAAGCTGCGGAAATCGAAGCTATATAATACCACTCGCCGCGAAAGAAGCTTCGTTACCTACAAAAGCGCTAGAATAACAAACGCATCACGAGCATACACAAAAATACACGCGAAGCTCCCGCCGCCCGATCTCTCGTCGCTCTTACTTGCAGCAGCAGCGCGAAGATGACCCACTGATAGTACTTGTGCTGCTTGACCAGTGGATGCGGCCCGTGCCCGTGCACCTCCGTCTTCGACACGCCGCTGTTCGACACGCCCGGATAGGGTATCGACCTGCCCAGGCTCATGTTGAACGCGTGCACCATGCTGTAGGTCGTGTGCAGCCAGCAGAACGTCTCGAGGACGACCTTGTCGACCGAGCCGGCGGCCTCGCAGTGAATCGGCGAGCCGCTGATGCTCTTGCAGGCGAGGGTCAGGCAGCCGGCGAGCAGTAGGGCCACCGTCGCCCGGTAATGCAGACGGAATATCAGACTGTCCTCGGCGACTCGCTGGACCTTGAAGAGCGACCGGATCGAGCCGAAGACGTCGATCATCTTCAACATTATGGGCATGTTTTTTCTACCACCTCAGCCGGACGAGCTTCTTTCTCCCAAGTCCGGCATCGCCGGTGCAGTGACGGGGGCGGGGGTGTGTACTTTAACGGGGAACTGCCTCCTCGCTGGACTCCCCCTTCTTCGCGCCCGACGGAAGCCTCCTCCTGCTCCGCACCGAGAGACCTCCGGTTCGAGGCATCCTTTGCTTAGCTTCGGAGTACCGAGGCGGCTTCGACGACACTCCCGACGGCACTCTCATCATTCTGCTGGCGAGTCTCCTCCCCCCGCATCGCCGCAGTCAAGGAGACACTGGTCCGCGCGCGGTTGCTTCGTCGATCGACGTTTGTGCGATTGGCGACCGCTTTGTGGATCTACTCATTCTCGATGGCACACGCTTTTTTTCTTTGAGGTTAGGTGTCGCTCGGAGACATGGTTGGTGAAGGCATTTTAAAACTTTCTTCTCACGGCTGCAGCGACAAATTAGATACAGTTTTGTCGATATTTCGGCCGTTCGATCGAGCGCCAATCGTTAATCCGTCGACGACACACCAGGTGGAGAAAGCTCTCGACTCCACCAACGAAACGATATCACTCTCGCGTAGAAAAAGCGACAAAGGCCGCCGAAATCATGATCCCCGCAGAGCCTATTCCTCGTAAAGCTCTTGAGCCGAAAAGAGGATCCGTTCACCACGGAACGCCAGCAGCACTCGGTTGCATTCGGTGTCAAAGAGCGCGGCTGAACGACTGGTGCGAGAGTAAAAAAAAAAAATAACGAATGACCGAGGCGAGGAGAGACGAAGACGAGCACACAGACGGTCAAGTCTCAAGTTAGAGGCTCGCAGAGACAGAGAGAGAGAGAGAGAGAGCCCGAGGAGGCCTTAAAGGGGAAGACGAGGAGAGCGAGAGCCGCGAGCCTCTTGGGCGCAAGCGAGATCGAGCGAGGGAAAGGGGTGGGAGGGAGAGAGAGTAGTAGTCTCTCGAAGACCGGCCAAGAGACTTGAGGGGCATCCCTTGGCCTCGAGCAACGCTTGAACACATAACTTATATTATCTCGCCTCTTACCAGCTCTCTCCCTCTCTCTCTCTCTCTCCTTATATACTTAGGCCGCTGTGCATATATAAGCACAGCGCGTCGCGCGGCGCGGGCTAACCGTGACACGCGTCCAAGCATAGCGTAGACCTCGACTACTTGCAAATCTCCGTAAGCCCCTATTTTCCGCCTCCGCAAGAGCGCCTTTTTTTCGCTTCCGACTGTTCTCTTCCGCTACGGCTTAACCTCGCTCGCCGACGCCAAATTACCCCCGAGTGCTTGTAAACCTCTAGCCTTTCTTTCTCCTCTTCGGGCGTTTCTTGCGACAATTATTGTTAGAACCTCTCTGGCGACGGGGGGTGAACGACGACGCCGAAAGCCGAGCGCGCGCTTCCATTGTGAAAATTCGACTGTAGAATAAAGTATAACGCTCGTAAAGGAAAATCCAATGCGCGCGCGGCGTATCGGGCCGGGTTCACCTCGCTGACCATATTAATGCGGTAAAAAGCTCTTTTTAATTTGCGCGATGACGCTCGCCGCGGCGAGGATGCATCCATACAATTTTACCGCGACCTCGAAATTTATAAATGCACGAACTTGACATCGAATATTCTCGGGGAGAGAATAGCGCGGCTAGGCCATCCGGGCGTTGTTATACATATACATGTATATATATTTTTCTTCCGTGCATTTCATTGCACGCGATCATCCTCTCTCTTTCTCCTTCCTCTGGCTCTTACAGCTGGCGCGCTTTTATTTTTTTTCGCGGATATATAAGAAACCTGTTGTTCTAGATTGCGCTCGATCTGACTCGCGAGAGAGAGAAAGAGAGCTCGGGGCCGTTTTAGCCAGCGGAATTATTCTTTATCGCTCGCATTGTTCCCCGAGCACTTGATTAAAATGCCTCGTCTCTCGTAGCGAAATTGCTACTGCTTAATAGGGAAATAGAAAGAATGAAATGTGGAGCGGCGCTTCGGCCGAAATTCCAGCTCTGCTTCCAAGTGCATATTATATATTCGCTTGAATAACAATTTTGGTTTTTTTTTTTAATTTGGCCACCCGAAACTTTTCAATCTCGAACGTCGAGACGAATTTCGGTCAGCCTGTCCCAAGACCAGATTTAATGCTCCCTCAACCCGCAATCCGCATCAAAAACGTTTAAACGTTTCTTAGCCGCGAAACAAAGGCCCCCGCGCCATTAGCCACTGAAATAGATACTCTGAGGCGTAAACTCCGTCAGTCCGAAAAGGCCGCGGCTTTCAAAATATTTCCGAAAGCACACCGGCAGATCAAAAGAGAGGCCTCCGTATACGCGTTTCTCTCTCTCTCCCGAGGCACACGCGACCGCAAATCGCCGCCGCCGCGCTGCCGGAGCGCATCTTATACAAGACTTTTTTTTACCTCGTCCTCCGCGGACTCTCGGCTTCTTTTAGATCCCGAGATCCGAGCGATTTCTGAAACTTGAGAAGGAACGCCGGGTTTCAGGCGTTTAACGCGGGTTAACGTTTCCGCGGAATTTTTTTGTCGAAACCCTTTTCGCAGCTGTCTCCTCCGCGAGGACGAGATCTACGTCGTAAATCAGCGGCGTAATTTCAATTTCAATATTCATAAGGGCTTTAATTTCATTAAATCCTTAAAAGCGTCAATGAAGACTCATCGAGAAGATAACTTTGCGATTTCATCTAAAAAAAACAGCCCCGCAGGGATCAAAGCTCTCGGTGGAAAAGAGCCGTTTAAAAAAGGCCCCCGGGGGAGAGAATTTACGGGCGGGGCTTTCTTCGCCGCGTTTAGTGTTTCCGTCCTGTCCGGCAGCGGCGATATCTCCGATTACTCAGTCGGATATATCCCACGCGCTCGCTGACGGCGCGCTGCCATCAATAACCGCCGCGTATACGACGACGACCGCACGGCTCTCCTCCTCCTCCTCCTCCTCTGCGTAAAAGAGCCCCCCCGTCAATTTTTCGCGCCAAACCCCCGGCCCTCGATCGAAAGCTATATAAGCTGCGCCGCGAGTCGGTTCAAGGCATTCGGCTCATTGTCAGACCTGTATCGCGAGGAGGCCTTATTACGGCCTCGCGACTCGCGACTCCCTTCCTCCTTCGCCACGGTCTCTCCTTGCGGTGAGCTTTTCTCCGCCGCGCGGAGCCGCACACCGAATTTTACCCCCCTCGGACGTAACGCGTCAATTAAGGGAACTGCGGCCGCACGCGACGCCGCGGCGACGGCTTTATCGCCGCGCCGTTTTCGAATGCAAAGCGAGACGGCCTCGCATAAGTCGCGTGCTGTCGCACGACGGTTTTGCATCTTTCTCGCCGCGGTACAACAATCGAGGGACACACGACGACGAGTCGCGAGAGACGCGAACGTAAAAACGGGGGTAATTAAGTCCCGCGGACGGCGGCCTCGATTCGTCACTTTCGTTTTACGTCTCTCTTCTCGGGACGTCTAGAAGTGCGTTTCCAACGGCCCAAGTGGGTTTTTTACGATTTTTCGTCGAATTTTGTTTATTTTTTTCGGCAAGGTCCCCCGCGACGACGTTTTCGAAGGGCTATTATATACAATAATGGGATCACGACAATAATGGGTTAAAAATACGGCTCGTCAAACGGCGTTATAAACACTATTTTCATTATTACCGTGTCGCGACTGTAATTCCGAAATAACGTTGTCTTAATTCCACGATAAAACTAAGAATTAATGACAGTAAATCAGCCGTTGTCAGGGGAGCGCGGCGAGAGAAATGCGCGCGCGTAAGTGCCGATAAATTTGCTGGCCGCGCTTACTTTTAAAAATATATCGTTCGCCGAAGCCCTGGCTATTTTCGGCTCGTCAAACGCGGGCCGCTCGTCGCTCTACCCGCGCGCCGCTCGCGTTTCCGGCAGATTTTTCCCGCTTTCATCACCTGCTATAATTACAAAAGGCGGCAGTCGCGGATTAAGTCTCTCTCTCTCTCTCGAGCGCGCTGCAACAGCGAGATTCCATCACTCTCGCGGTGCGTGATGGACGCAGCACGCGGCACTAAAAATACGAAGGCGATATCCCTACGGGCGAAGGCATATTATAGTGGCGTCTCGTTCGCGCGGCGCGCGATCCCGCGGCATTTACGAGCTGCAGCCCCGTAAAGCTCACCGGATAATAAAACAATGCGCGAGCGCGCGCTCTACGTGGGCAGAGCGGCAGCTTTATAAAGAAGCTTGGCAATGAACTAGATGCGACAGCGCGGCCGCGGGCCCGTGGGCGGGGATAAACAGCCGGACGATGACACTCGATATCCTTTGGATCCGGTCGATATTCGATGATTTCTTCTATTTTTTTTTGGGGGGTGGAAAGCTTTTCGTCCGAGTTCGTTAACTCTCTCGCGGGTTTTTGAAGAAGCGGATTATGCGCTCCCTCTCGGGCAATTATTTATGCTTTATATTCGAGGAGTCGCGATAAAACTTTCGCTCTCGCCCATTAAATCTTCAATACCGGGCGACGCGGCGTTTTATTTCGAAATTACTATGGGAGACCCTTAGGAGAGGAGAGTTTTATGCCGCGCTGCCGCGGAGTTTAAGACCTATTATTTTTTTAAATGTATCCGCTTCTTTATCAGGGCCGTTAAATTCTATGAAACTGCCTCGCTGAATGAAATTTATGCTTATGGATATATTATGTACCCCTAAAATTACGCTACAAAATAATTAAATGCATCTCGAGACTCGAGTTTCATTTGACGAACCCGTCGGAAATCCCCAAAAGTATATATAAAGCGGTAATTTCCCGCGGCAGCAAACCCGTCTCTACTCCGTCCTCGGCTCGATGTAAATTTTGTGAGTAAGTAGGCCAGTTTGCTACTTTGCAAAAAAACAGGGGGATTGTCGGTGAGCGGAGCGCACCGTTCGAGAACTTTTTTTTTTCAGGCCTCTCCTGAAGAGGTGTTAAGTTTATTGCGAAAAAAAAAAATCCGCGGCTTTACGGCGCGAAAATTGTATTGTAAAACCGTTCCGCAACAGTTTTCCTCAATGGGGCAAAATCGTTTCCGCGAACGATTCCGCGGTAACGAATGCTCGATCGCGTGTTTACACAGAGTAAATTAGCATGAAATATTGTAAAAACAAAAAAGAAACGGCGTTGCGTATCATAAGAAAAAAAAGGGCCGCTGTATTTTCTTAATGAAGGACAAGCCTAAACACCGCCTCCTCCGTGTAAATCTCGGCGGGCATAAATCTACCGGGCGACTAATCGATTAAATTTGTAAATGAAAAGCACGGCGACAGGCCGCATACGCGCCGCGCGCGCGGCAGCCCTTATAAATAATCGGCGAGCGGCGCGCGTACGAAACTCCGCGCAGCGCGCGTCGATATATAGAAAGAGAGAGAGAGAGAGAGAGAGAGAGGAGAGAAAGGGAAGGAGCGCGCGGAGAAGAAGGATGAAAAAAAAGGGGTAAGAGGCCCTCGCGGAATGCAGGCTCGCGCTCTCTCTCTCTCTCTTTCTGTCCTCAGTACACGCGCAAACAATCGTACTCTGGCGGGCTCCTCGGGACTTTATGTCCCGGGCGCTCGCGTAAAAAGTTGCGCGGCACGCATAATAGCCCCGTCGGACTCCTCTGTTTTTTCTCCCTCCTCTCTCTCTTGCCGGCGGGCAAGATGTAAAATTGCGCGGGGGGATCGTCCGCCGTTTACGAGGGCATTTGTCGTAATGCACATCGCGAAATATCTGCCCCGCGTCGGTTAAGTGGCTCCGGCTGAGATTTTCGACTTGTTTTGGCAGAGCGAGAGAGAGAGAAAGAGAGCCGCTGCACCGCGAGCCGATCGTCGCCGAGCTGGCCGTCACTCGTCGAGCGCATAGCCGTCTCTCAATAGGAGAGCAGAGGGCATTGAGCCACAAACGGAGAACAGCGAGATGAGAGAGAGAGGGAGGGAAGAGGCTGCGTCGTAACGGGATATTACGCGCGGTACCGGCGACTTCCGGCGCGAACAAAAGATCCATTTGTTACGAGCGCTCTCTGTCGCTGCGTCGATGGGATAATCCGCGGTTGGAGACGCGCGCGCCGAGTTATTTAGCTTCTTCCGCGGCTTCGATCACGGCGGAAGCGCGAATTTCGCCGAGCGGATTGAACGGCGAAATGGGTCAAGCGTCGCGCGAAGTTTCTTAATCTCCTCGAGGCGCAGCTTCGATTTTATCTGGTTTAATTAATCGATCGAGCGCGCGATGCGTAAAATTTAACTGAATTCGGATAAACGCTTAATGGAATTGCATTGTTCAAATACTCGCTCCGGCTAATCTGCCTAGAAATCTGTTTGTTCGTTCGAAGAATTGGAAAATTTGCTTTTCGAAACGAGTACAAAAAAAATCCAACGTTACAACTCGAAAATTGTTCAAGGTGTAATAAAGTTAAAGGCATCGAGACAAAAAGACCCGCGTAAATTTAACCGTCCGAGAAAATATTCGAACGGCGCCATATATTTCCCATTAAAAGTTTCATTCGAATTCCGCAATTTGTCCGCGCGACCGCTCGCGAAAGTCGCGCCGCTCGCCGCGCCGAGTTATTCGCAATATTGGATCGATCGTCGAGAATGCAAAGCAAAAGGGAGAGAGGCTATGAGAACGTAAATGAAATTACCTGCAGAAAGAGCATGAAGCAGACCCACTGATAGTACCTGTACTCCTTCCTCTCGGTCTCGGGGTACGACCTCGAGTTGTCGACGCCGGGAAAGGGCACCTCGTAGCCCTCCTTCTTCTTGTAAGCCGCGGTAATCGTGTAAGTGCTGTGTATCCAGCAGTAAGTGTTGAGCACGTCCTCGGGCAGGTCCTTGCTGTGTATGCAGTCGATCGGATTGCCGACGTACTGCCTCGTGGTGACGATCAGCGAGAAGGCTATCAGCAGTATCACCGTGAGACTGTAGTGGAGTCGGAAGACCGCCGTGTCGATGTGGATGTGCGAGATCTTGATGAGGCTCTTGAGGCCGCGGAATATGTCCAACATCTTTCAGATGGGCACTTTGAACTCGCAGAGGTGTGCAGAGCTCTCACTCACATTTTCGTCGGCAATGTCCGATTGCCAAGCCGACGTCGCGGGCCGCCCAGCACTCCGCTCGCCGTCGTCGTCATCTGCCGGGCTGCTCCCGGCCCGGGGTTAAGCCTGTCCGGTCGCGGGCCGATCGGTTCATCCTCGAACTTGCCGCCGGCGAACGCCGCCGCCTGCTTCATTCGTCGCCGATGGGCTCTCTCCGGGCTTTTTGTTTGAATTTCAAATCCGACGGGCGGACGGTGCATCCGGGCGCATCGTTAAACCCCCTCGTTCTTACTTCTAGAAGAGAGGAACTTTGTCAGGCGGAGGCGGACCGACGGGGGGGAAGAGGCTTTCTTTTTTTCTTTTTTTTTTCTAACTAGCTGATTGCAAGCGGAACTTTGTGCTACCGTCGGAAATGAGCAGGGCTTTTAGCGGCGATACGAGCGGGGGCTTAAAGTTGTCGCTACTGCCGTCGCCGCCGCCGCTGCTGCTGCTGCTTATCGAACGCATAAACGCTGAGCTCGCGCGACGACCGCGGGAATTAAGAGAACAGATTTGGCTCGTCCGCGGAGCTCCGAGCATTCGGCCAACGAGCTGATTCCGAATTTTAGGAGGAGAAAAAACGCGCGCGCGCGCGCCTCTACATTACACCCACTCGGCGCGATTGCGCTCGCTTCGAAAATTCGAATCCGATGCAAAAAAACGCTCTCCACTGGACAGTTTACAAAATAAAGCCCGGGAAAATAAACGATCGACCGCCGGTGGAATATCCGCGGGTTCGATTGCAAAATCGCGCCGTAAACGCGCGAGGAGAACGCGAAAGAATCCTCACCCCCCCACTTAAAACCGCGAGCGCGAAAATAAGAAAGAAACGAAACGGCTCTCCGAGGAGAGAACTCTTGTAAATATTTGGACGGCACTTAAAGCCCAGCTGGCACAAAAGTCGGGGCCGCTCGCAAAATTTAATGCGACTTTGATTGACTTTGCGAGAAATCACTGTCGTCCCCGGCTACTATATTCACTTTGATGTACTCCGGTGATCCTCCTCTCCTGCGTGGTAATCCTCTCTCTTTTTGTGCCCACTGTGCACCGAAGGAGCTGGAAAAAGGAGCGACGACGCGACGCAACGACGATGATGCAATTTTGCGACGTCCCTTTTTCTTTTTTTTTACCGAGACGCAGCGCACGACCAAAAGGAATCGGCTCTCTCTCTCTCTCTTCTCCTCCGGCTTTAATATTTTATGGCTTTTAGAGGGATGATTTTTTCGGCCTTGAGCTTTATAACGATGAGTGCCGCAGCGCTATCAATTATTTACGGCCCTTTGCCCTATAAATCCATTTGTTTCTGGGACGACTCGAAGACGGTCACTTTTTCGCAAAAGCTGCGTACCAAGAAAAAAGAAAAAAAAGAAATGTACCTCGAAACGGCAACACTCTTCGTGCGACAAACACAAACGAAATCGGCACAGAAACCGGCGCGAACTTCGAACCCCGAAGCACTGAGAAGCGGAGGAAGCAGCCCGCGACTCGTCCGGCCAGACTCGACTCGCTCAAATAACGGCGAACGGGACTAAAAAAATAGGCAGCTCCCCGCCGCTAAAGAGGCGAACGAAAAAAGTAAAAAAAAAAAAAAATCGCGGCGGGGGAAAGCAGCGGCAGCAGCAGCGGCAGCGGTCGTCGCACACAGAGAGATTGTCCGCGCAGCAGCAGCGGCGGAGAGAGAAAAGGACGTCGCGCGCGGGAAGAAGAGCACACTTGGCATAGGCGCCGCTCGGCACTTGGCTTAGAGCGCTCGCTCGATTTTCGCCGCGAGGGAGAGAAGCTGCTGCCGCATGCGACGCGGGGGGGGAAGGGGGAAGGGATATTTCGCGCGGACGATATGGCGACGAAAAATCGCGGCCTCCTTTCCCGCCGCCGACGCCGTCGCCGCGCGGATACGCTAATAGAATATATACGGGCTCTCTCTCTCGGTCCGATCATCGGAGCCGAGCCGGAGTTTATATGGGATCGTAAAGCCGCGAGTCGGGCGATTTATACCCGGGTAATCGAGCTCGAGCTTTCAATCGAGCCGCTGCTGCTGCTGCCGCTGCGGCTGAAAGCGAGCTTTTCAATTTTAACGCCCTGCCGGCGATTAATGCGCCTGATTGAGTATAGTGCTGAAATTATGGTTTCGCGGCGGTTATTTATAAGTCGCGCGGCTTTCTCGCGCGCCGTGCCGCCGTTTTAGGGCGCACTCGTCGCGGTGTCTCGCTCTCCGCCTCGATGGCAAGGGACGATTCCGGGGGAATTGGAGAATAAACTTTCGCCGGGCGGTATTGGTATACGGAGCCCTCGGCGCGGAGAATCGGTATTTATTAAAGCGTATTAAAAACGTTGCTTTAACAAGGCGAGTTTCTTTTTAAAGCTCCGCCGCCCAGGATTTTCCGAGCTTTTAAATTTCGGCGTAATCTAGTGACAGCTATTTACAGTAAATCCGGCCGCGCGCCGTGCCAAGGTATTAAACTCCGCGATGCCGCGGCTACTGCCGAGTTCAAAAGGGCGCAATTGGACAAGCGCTCTTGCGGGTAATGAATTCCGAACTGGCGATTTTCGAGCCTTAAACTAATGAAATGTTTACGGAAGATATTATACACGCGAAAGTACATTTTGCGGACTGGAAATGGCCCTTGACCGGAGAAAAGTGGATCGAAGTACGTTCACGGCGATTCGATGCTAAGCAGACTCGGATCCCCGTCGGCGTGCCTCAAAGTTATGGTCCAGTAAAAGTCGCCGATGATCGGATCTCAAATAAAGATAAATCCAACGCGAATTAATGCTGGACACCTTCCAGCCGCCATAACGATCTGGATAAAATCCGCGAATCGATATATGCCGCGAGACCGCGACCGTCGCGCGTTCCGCGATTTTTGATTCGACGCGGGTTCTATTTCGGCGCTGCAACCGCCGCCGCAGGAGGTTCGCGCACTTTGCCCATCGGCCGAACAAAGAGGCCCCCGGAATAGCCCGTTCCTTGGGGAATCCCGCAGCTGCGGTCTCCATTATTTTTTGCTTCTCTCTCTCTCTCTCTCGCTGAAAAGGGCAGAGCTGCTCGATTGGCCGCTTAGCTTCTTTGCTCCTGCTGTCGGACTAATTTTGGAGTATACGTTGCCCGCGGGATAGTTGAGTTTTCTGCGAGTTCCGAGTTTGAAGACCGATGCTTTTTACGAAGATCTAATATTTGCTTTATTTGGTAAAGTTCTTTTCGAGAGAAGCCCGACCGCCGCCGTAAAAGAGCGTTGATATTTATTCTCCGGAGTAATCTTAAAATAGACGAAGTAAACGGCGACGCGCGTAAAGATACTTTTTTTCCCCCAATTGAGGCCCGCGTATAATTTGATTGAGCGTAACCGAAACACGATATACGCGTTTCGCGTCAGTCGAGCTGTGAAAAGCCCGTAAATTTTCTAAATAGAATCGTTCTGACAGGCCGGCCGGTATCAAGACGACCCTAAAATGGCGCTATTTTAAGCTTCAAAAACCAGCTCTCTCTCTCTCTCTCCGCGGCGAAATATCCATTAAGACGGCCAAAGCATGACAAATTAGCGGGGCTTAAAAATACAACTCGGAACTTGCCCCCTAATAGAATGTAACACGTTTTTTTTTTTCTTTTCCGTTTCATTTCAAATCTCCCGCCGCCTCTTAGAAAGGCGCGCGAGCAATTTATCTCGGCGCGATCTGCCGCATTCGATTAACTTTTGCCAGGGGCTCGACTCTCTCTCTCCTCTCTCTTCTCTCTCTTTCTCCCACCGCGAGCGATATTCGCTGCTTAGAGTCGCACTGACAGCCCGAAAGATGGAGAACCGAGCACGCGTTAATTGAGCTCGTAATTCGAGTTTAATTAAACGCCTTTGCAACCCGCCTGCTGGCTTACATATACATATAGATGTATGAGCGATTTGAATACAGGCGATATATATAACTCGGGCCTCGCGTATATATCGCGCCGATCATTATTTTAACACCCGATGGCGGGATTCATTTATTTACTTTGCCATTTTGTTTTGAAAAGCTATCGATCCTCGCCGGCGAGATGTATATACATATATATACGAGTGCCTTTTTACATATGCATTGAATGTACATTCGAATTTATGGAAAAAAATGCGTCGTTCGGTATATATAGAGGGCCGCCGCGCGTGTAAAGTTTTATAACGTGTACGTAAAATTTTAATACCGCCGTCGTACAATATCTCACTCTCCGCAGTCGGGCGCACGTGTCGCTGCGGTTATATATCCGAAAAATGTTCCGCACACCGATATCATTGAGAGCGACGAAATACCAATCGGGAGTAACTAGTATTGCTCAATCGATAATTCGCTTTTCTCAAAAGCGGCGCGGAGAGAGAACCGCGGTAACGTAAACAAGCGAGAAATTATTAAGGGGAACGATCGTATGCACGTCCGTTATGTAAACGCATTGTTCGAGGATTTTTATTGCCGCCAATCGCGGGGAAATCGAGAGGATTGAAAAGTGCATAATTCAGCTGCTCCTCGAGGCACAGACAAAAGAGAGAGAAAGTCGGCAACACTTAATTCCCCGGGAAAAAAAGCCGGCAGCCGTTTCCCCCCCGAGGTAACGAGTTCGAAATCGAATTCCACGCGGAAAAGGTCGGTTAATCGGCGATACGTCGATTAGCGACGCGAGTATAGGCCACTTGTTACTCCCCGAGCCCGAATTTCGTCCAATTTAGCGGCTCGCACGCATCGAGTTCCCTCCCGAAAAAATGGAAAAAAGAAACCGATAATCCCCTCGTTCGTCGGTGTATAATTAGAAAGTCAATCGGCGCGTTGCCACTTGTTACAAGCCCTCGGTTTATAAAAGTGGAAGCCCGCCGCGCCGTGACTCAGTTTTCCTCTCTCTCTCTCTCTGCTCCAACTCCGATACGGCTAAAGAGTTATGACGTTTTGCATAATTTTTCCCCGAAAGCGCGACTCTGGCGCGCCGCCAGACCGATCTCCCCGCGGCCTCACGCCACCGACGAAGTAGAAAAAGCCGCGCGCCGCCGCCGCCGCTCTCGGGGCGATTAAAAATATCGGCGGGGGGGATGCGTACAAGTGTTGCGAGCCGAGAGCCTAAACTGTTGATATTTATCGTTTGCCGTTCTTTCGACATTTAAACCCGGAGTATTATCGGCTCCTTCCTCCGGAGCCGGATTTGGGAAGCTTTTACGCACACCGGAATCGGTTGGCGCTCGAGCAACGTTCTCCCGAGTGATTTAACTCTGTTTGTAACAGCCTCGCAGCGCGGCGGTTCCAATTTTCCGAGCGGGACTTAACGTCGCGTTTTGTAAGTGACGCGATTCGAGTTGTCACAGCGGCGCGGGGAAAAGTGAACGATTCGTTCTCGGAGCTTTTCGACGAAGTCTGAACGCTCTCGTTCGAAGGGCAATTTTTCATAAAAATTGAACGGTCGGCTCTTGGCGCGTGCCGCGCGCCGCAATATTTTTTACCGGAGCTCCCGCGGGGATAATTTTCCTATTTACATTTGTCATTTTAGCGGGTGATTTAGTGAGTAAATAAAGAGTGTATAACAAGCGGAATATTTTTCTGCGGGCATTTCAATATTCGCCGCGTCGAGGATAATTAATGATATTTTGAATACGATTCGGAGTTTAAGCTCTAAACATCGCTGAATTATGAATATTTTTATGAACAATCGAGGCTCGAAAGGACAAATTTATATTTAACAAAAGCTTCAACGTAAGTCTTGAATGATCAAAGAATCTTTGGCATCGACCCGAGCGTCGAGACGATTTACTCGCTTGTCCACCCTGAAACATTGTATCGAGCTGAAGTTTAAACGCTATTAAATGCCGAGTTCCGCGAATGATATTCTTCATATTTATATTTACCACCTTTTCCTGAATTTTGACTCAGGCAAAATCCCCGCCCGGCGGCTCGCTTAAAATTACTCGAAAGGAAGACGTTTCAATCGGGCATCTTTACTGCGGATGTAACCGGTACAAATTTCGAGCGTCGCACGGTGGAGGGCCCCCCATATAATTCTGGAAAAGCAGCATCAAGCGGCAGCAGCAGCAGCAGCAGCGACGGCTATCAGATATCTTCCGCATTTAACTCGGGACTCAAGGGCAAAAGCAAGCGAGGCAAGCAACCGGCCAGTCAAAAGCCTCGCTAAATTCCCCTTAATCGGACAGGGGCCGGGAGAAGAAGAATCGCGCGCCGGAGGAATAAGAAAAAAGTCTCGCCGGAGAGAGGAAGAGAGAGAGAGAGAAGCCAGGCTCGACTGCTACTCTCTCTCTCGGGCAGGGCTTCTATTTTTACGCGTCGGAGAAACTCCGCGGAGGTGATCCGTGCGGGGGGGAAGGGGAGAGAGAGAGCACAGTACCGTTCGCCTCATTCGATTAAAGCCTCTCGCTCTCGCGAGTCGTACATCATCATTAGAAATTTATGGCCCTTCCTCGCCGCGCAATTTGCATTTTGCCGTGCGCGAGCGAGTGTATATCCCCTGAGCAAACACCAGGGGGATATCCTCTCTTTTTTTTTTCCCCGGGCCTCGAGAAATGCTTTCTCTTTCCGCGCGCGAGCGTTAAACTCCGGCAAACGGAAAACAGCTAGACGCGCGCGCGCGCGCGCTTGACCCTGCCCTCGGCGAGAGAGAGAGAGAGATACCGATCGATTCGAGAGAGAGAGACTCTCCGCTATTTCCGCGATTTTTCCGGCTGCGCCTCGCTCCGGAATTTCGAATTTACGCGTAACGCCGCGGCGCGCGCGAGCGGATCGAGAGATATCCCTCTCGATTATATTCCGGGGAGCGAGTCCGTGTAACGGTGGATTTTAGATAAACGTAATTTTAAATTTCGGCGGCTGATTAATATCGGACGTATCTGCCGAGAGCGGGGCTCGTTAGGCGCGGCGAGTATAATTTTACAGACGAGCGCCCGCCGAGAACCGATATTCCCGCGGTTAATAAATTTTGAGCGCAACGATACGCGAATGGACTCGCGGGAGAGCTCCGCGCGGCTGGCTCGTTCGCTCGTTCGTTTGTTAGGCAGAAAAATAAATTCGCTCGCCGCCGCGGCGGCGGGCTGATTTTACCACGGGAACAATTGCGGCGCGAGAGTTGCTCAATCGGCTGATTTTCCGCGGAATCTTATTGCGGCGGCGCCGATCGCGAAATGCGCTTGCTCGAATCGCCGAGCGTGTACAGTTACTGCTCTTTATCGGCGGTGCGTGTAAATTATTGAAATGAAAACTCTTGTTATCCCCCGCGGACTCGGCGCCGATGTAATACATCTCATTGCGCGCTATTAATTTCACTCGAGTTTGCGTAAATAATCGCTAATTACCGCCAAACAAACAAAAAAAAAAAAGAAGCCAGGCAGACCGCCTAATTGATCCGCGGCCGAATTTCGTCCACTGTTATCCAGCTGGAGAGGCCGGGCAAAAAGGCGGCGCTCTCCGCGGCCCGAATAAATCATCGGCGCGCATCTCCGCGCGGCGCGCTCTCTATTTATTATCTCTCGGCGGAGCCGGCTCCGTAGTACGCGCTATTACGCCTCGCGTAACGGCTCGCGCTCGCCTCTCGTGTATAATGACGCAAGAGCGAGCGAGATATCGGGGAGCGGCGGGGAATTACATTATCCGCGAGAGCCGCAGGTGCGAAGACCTTCTTACCGATTCCGGCCTCGTGTATAACGGCCGCGCCGACCGTTTTTCACGAGCGCGGAGAAGTGCCCGGGACGTGATTTGGGAAGCGGCTGAATTAGAGATGAGCTAAACAACGACGACGCGCCGCGCGAAGCGGCGGAGGACGAGACGAGGGAGGTGTGGGTCAGCGAGAATTCACGTGGTTTTAACCTCCGCTTCGGCGAGCCGATTGCTTTTGTTGGTCGAAGGTTAAAGACCCCTCGGGTGTCCGCCTGGGCAATGCGTAAACTTTCATCCAGAATTCGCGCTATCTATAGCCTTTTGTTGCAGTCGGTCCAGTGCCACGTGTTGGGGAATATAAGAGCAGTGACTTTGGCCGATATTACCCACGTTCGCAGCTCGCCGAGCCGCCCTTCGCTCTCCGATATCCATATTATCCCTCTCTCTCTCTCTCTCGTGACAGAGAGAGTCGGCAAATTTCCGTAGAAAATAATTCGCTCTCGTCCCGGCGAGTATCACTCACAAATCACAATAATAGCAGCAGAGGGCGGTAGCCGCGGCAGAGTATCTCTCTCATTCTCTGCTCTCGTCGCGCGCGGCCTCCGGAGCCACACGCTTTTTGCACAAAGTTCCGCGCAAACTCGAGGAGGGCCCAGAGAGCTGTCTCTATCTATCTCCCTCTCTCACTCTCTCTCTCTTCCGTCCCCTGGTTCGGTCCGCACTCCGTGTATATACCAAAGCACACACCTTCCTCCGCGCGAGAGAGCTTCCGAGCTCGTGGACCGATACACGCACTGGCCCGCGGCTCCGAACACTGGCAGCGGCTTCGCTCACCTCCTCCGCGCGGCTCCGAGAGTCAGGGTGCTGCTCCAGGAATAGAAACGATCCGAAAGAGAGAGAGTGAGAGTGTGGGTATATAACGCAATGCGTCGAGCTTGCGGGCGAAACGTGACGGCGTGCTCGAACGAGAGCGTGTTTTATATTAGGCTTTCGGACCGAGGTGGAGGAGAGAAACATGGAGCTTTTACGTTCTCTGACCCGGGAGGAAGGGGGGGAGGGGCGCTACCTACGAGACGATGATGACCGTTTTGACAGCCGCGAATGGCCACACGTCGACGGGGGGATCGCCGACCGGCCGTTGCCGCCGCCGTCGCTGCCTTTTCACCTGCTGATCTTGACTGCATGCACACCGCGGCGTGGTCGCTCTCGCCGCTCTCTGGCTCTCCACGAGTGTCGGTGCATACTTCTTTTTTTCACTCGCCGCGGGGAAAGCTCGACTTTTACCACCGAGAATCCCCGAGGAAGCCAGCTAAAATTGTATAAAGCTTTCTCGCGGCGCACTTTGCTTCCGAGCGAACGGACAGACAGAGACGCAAAGGGTTTTTCGTTGTTCGACTAAACGGCTCGAAGATCATCGGCTGATTTACGAGTTAATTTTGGTGTTCCGGTGTTAATTTCGGCGCGCTTTATCGGGGGGGAGGGGGCTTGATTTATCACCGCCGCCGCCGATGCACCGCCGGCAGCAGGCTTTTTTTCCTCCTCGCTTCCTCTGTCTCTCGCTCCTCTCCGCCGGCGAGCGTGTTGATTTGACACTATTAGGCAGCGCGCCGAAACACTCCCGCTTCGTTCCCGTCTTTATTAACGATGTTTACCCCGGCGCAGCTGGAAATTTCGAAAGTGTGCGCTACACCTTCGGAGAGAGTAAAAAAATGGGAGCTTATCCAAAATTTACCGGCGCTCCAAATTTCGTTTGCGAGACCAGCGCGAAAAAAAAAATGATTGTGCGATTGACAAGAGAGAGAGAGAGAGGCGCGGCGACGGGGAGGGTGCGAGCACTCCCGGAGCACTGACTCACTCTCTCTTCCGGCGCACACGCTCATCCGCGTGCCGGCTTCGCCCGTCTTAATCCCTCGCTAATCCATTCGAGTGTACCAGCCGTCATTCATCGTACCTTTCCTCGGCGGAAGGTGCTTCAACCTTTTCGCCGGGGTGGTGGCTTCGCGGGGGCAGCGGTATGCTTTTCTCGATATTTTTGAAAAATTCAGGAAGTCAGTGAAAACAGTCGTTATGGGTGGGGCGGAGATATGTTGTACGTAAATCGAAAGTGTTAACAATGGAACGTATTGTCTATTTCTTTAGAAAATTTTAATGAAAAACTTTAATATCGAATCTCAGTCGTATACATTTACATGAATGCAGCAGTTACAGCGATTATGAAACAGAAGGGTGCGAGAATCACGAGGCAAGCTTGGCCGAGCCCTGCTTTTGACGCAGCATCGCCTTCTCCTGCAGAGACTGATAAAACATGAGGCTCGGTATGCAGTGCATGTCGGTGGTAACCCGAGCATTGTTCTTGCTCCTGCAGAAGCCGAAGGAGCAGTAGTAGCTGTCGTTGCCGGGCGTGTAGAGATAATCGGGATCGCAGCTGAAGGGCATCTCCAGGGAGTCGCTCCTCCTGCCGGCTCCCTCGACCAGCGTCATGTAGTGCTTGCCGTTCATCTGATCCTTGGCGAGGAGGATGAAGCCGCCCGTCTTCAGGTTGTACAGCCAGGCCTGCTTCGTGTAGAAGCCGATGGTCCAGGTGTAGTTGAAGATCAGCCGGAGATTCGTGTCGTACTGGTAGCAGGAGACGCTCTTGTTGCGGGGTATCAGCCAGCAGTAGCCGAACACCTCGAAGTCGTTCGAGCTGACGAAGGTCTCGTTGTTGTCGTTGACTTTCGGATCGATGTGGGCGGTTTTCGAGTTGATCACCTGGCCGCGGAAATTGAGGATCTTGATGTTGAGCATCTCGTCCTCCTCGACGAAGACCCAGTAGCCCCTGGCGGAACTGTTGCTGGAGACGGCTGCCAAGTGCGGGAAGTGAGAGTAGCCTGGTTTGGTGAGCGAGGGATCGTACGTGTCGTCCTGAATGGGTACTAATTCGTCGATGATGTCACCTGCAAGACGAACGATTGATAATTCTACTTTTTATCGATGTCGCGTGCACAGTTGTAGGAGCAGAAATATATTTTTGACAGGAATTACCGTACTTGTTGGTAAAGCAATGCGACGAAAATTTTTTATATGCGCTAATCTTTTTTTTTCAGTGGTCGGCGATTGCTTTATCAGGCGGTATTCGACTATAAGATTCACTCTCTAGGTACCTTTATACCTTTCTTATCGTAGGAGACCTTGCACAAGCGCTTCTTGCACATGTCCAGGTTCGAGAATATGACATCGAACCCGTTGGCGTAAGTAATGACATACGGCTTTCGTTCGGACTTGTCCGCCTGCGGCGGATCCATCGTCAGTCTGCTGACGTTCTTCCACTCGCACTCCTCGACGTTCGCGAGATAGACGTACAGCAGCGATCTGTCCGCCCTGAGCGTCCAGGTGGCGACGACGTTGTCCGGATCGAGGTAGTAGACGCCGAGTATCTCCTTGCCGTCGGCGGTGAGGTTCGTCCAGCAGGTCTTGCGGAAGCTCATCTCGTCGGCGAAGCGCTCGATCGTGAAGACGAGGACGTTCTCGCCGGGATGGAAGGTGACGTTGTCGAAGCCGCTCTTAGCGTAGACGAGGCCCGGGTGCTCGCCGCCGTAGCTCGACAGGGAGAGGAAGGACTTGTTGTCCAGCTCCTTGCGCAGGTGCTTCGGGGTCTTGTGCATGTTCTGCTGTTGTTGCTCCTCGCGGGACGAGGCGATCAGGCAGACGATCGAGAGCAGGCCGAGTGGAAGCCTCATTTTGTCGTGCGCGTTGGTCAAACGCTGTAGAGATAGAGAGAAGGAGAGGCGGAGATTGGTTTTAGGCTTTTTAGACCGATCGCGGTGCTTCTGAAACGAAGGTTTATTGAAATGATACATCGTGTCTTAACGGTTGAACGAGATAAATTAAAAAACAAAAAAATACATTTTTTCAAAACTGTTCCGCGATTTTTTTTAAAAACTATACAGTGATTATTAATATAAATTTAACGGTAGTAAACTTACCTCAGCGTAAGAAGCCTTTTTCGTGCTTGGAAATGTCGTATCAGCGCGTTGTCAAAGTATCAAGTTGTACTGCACTTTATCCGTTCTCGACTGAGGCAAATCTACCGCAAGGTTCGAACTACATGAGCTTTATTAAAGTCGTGCACGGAAGGGAAGGGATGGATCGCCGCAATGAAATAATATGCTTTCGCCTCGATTTAAGCGATGCGTCGCGCTAACAAAATACGCATGGATACGCGAATAAAAGTCGAACGAAATGACGCATCGACAATTTCGTAAAAACTGCATAGTGCAACTTAAAATTTTCCCCAAAAATCATAATTTTTCTCGTCGAAACGTTTTTTCGATGTCTCCGAGAAGCGAATGTCTTCTCTCCCCTCGACGCAAAAACAGCGATTTAAGAAAGGCAATCATTTTCGATAATCTACTTATACGAACTAATCCAATAAGGTTCTGATATTAAACCGCGGCACTCATAAGGTAAGCACGAGCACGTCCACGGGCGCATACTTTGGATTTAGAAATTCGATCCGCCGAGCGTGACGGGGCGAAAAGTTGGGCTCTGTACATCCTCTCTTTCTCTCTCTCTCTCTCTCTCGGCGGCTTATCAGCGCGCGCACTTATACGAGAGCCGCGCGCGCGTCTGCCCCGGGAATAGAAGCTACTTAGGATATCTTTTTGAAAGCGCTCCAAATCTAAAGTTACGCCGATTGAGATATCAGGAAGTCGGTAAAAAGAGCTAACGAGAGAGAGAGCCCTAAATGCGGCCCCGTGAAACACTTCCCGAGCGCGATCCCTCGGGCCTCGCGCGAGAGCAAAAAGCTCTCGCGGCGGAGCTTGCGGGCAAAAAATAGCGGAGATTCCTACGGAGAGGGGAATGCGCGATGCTCTCCGGTATGGTAAAAAAGCTCGATTTGTTTCGGCCGAAAGACTCCTTTTACTTTCCAGCCTGCGCGTATTTCGTTGTCGCGGAGTTGGGTGGAAGAATATTAGCGTCGTAACTGCAGAATTTAACCGCGGAATTATTGTCAACGCCTTCTGCCGCGCGAGCGAAATGAGATGATACTTTCTCGCGTCTGCGGGCAAAAGTTAAATCGACTACAGAAAGAGAATTTCCCGCCGAGCGAGCAAAGGAGGAAAGTACGAGTTCTGCCGGCGATGCAACAGCGGCGGAAGCTTTATAACTTTCTTCGGGAAACTGTCGATACGTCCTCGGCCCCGCCGCTCCTCGATGTCGACGCCGCCGTAATCATTCTCTCTTTACGGCCAGTATATATAAAAGGGGAAATCGAGGCGGCAGAGCGGTGCATTCATTAATTCAGGCGTAAAAATACAAAAATCTCGGTCCCGCGTTCGCTTTGTCTCTCCGCGTCGCTCTCGTCTGGCTGCTGCTTCCGCGCCGCCGGCTCGATTTTTCACTCGTCTCTCTATATCGGACCCCCCCGGCTGTCGTTCCGTGTTTCTTCGCGACTTTCCTCGGCCGAGGCGGCTCCCTTTTTTAAACAAGTCCGTCGCTCCCTCATTGATTACTGTTTACGTAGCTTCAATTCTAAATCCGTCGCTGTTTAACCTTAGGGAAACTCTCGCGACGACGGCGACGCGCGTCTTTTCATTCTCTCTTTCTCTCTCGCGCGGCGAGTGCATAAAAATAATTTTCGGGAAATCGGACCGCCAGGCCGGGGAAGAAAAATTGTGTTTCGACAAGTGTACCGCTCGGCGCGGTGCGAAGTAAATATTCTTCGAAAATAATCCCCGAAAAAAAGCAGCGCACGGATTCCGCTCCTCGCTTTCGGAGGAGCGAGAGCATCTCCGACAATGGGTTAAAAATAAAAAGTAACTGTATTAATAACGTTCGGGCGAGCAATATCTCTCGCTGCCGATCTGCAGAAGGCACCACCATAATAAAAACGCCGCGAGCCCTCGGAAAAGTTTCGAGGCTCCGTTACGGCGCGCCGCGAGAGTCTTCGCGGTCCGTGGCAGCCCTTAAAAACAAAGAGAGCCCGCTGGCAATTACGTAAAAAATGCAGGCAATAACGAGCGCTGATTTAGGCCCGTCCGCTCGTTACTCCCGGCCTCGGCCGAAAGTCTCTCTCTCGACTCGGGGGGCAGCAGCAGCAGCCAGCAGCGGATAAATTACTATCAACAAATCAAGCTCGCGCGCGAACCCACCGCCGCGGCTGTCAATATATAATATTTTCGGCTTCGCCATAAATTGCCGTTTTACGCCGCGTCCGTCCGTCGTAAAGTCCCTGCTGGCGTTGTTTTTTTCTTTTCGCCTCTTCGGAGACTGGGCACAATGCGAGATGAGGGACTCCTCGCGGCGCGCGAGGGATCATCTCTCTCTCTCTCTCTCTCTCTCTCTCCGAGGCGTGACGAACGGATATCTTTGCCGAGAGCTGCTGCGCTCCGCGGCGATCTTCGGATCCCTTCTTTTTTTTTTTTAAAAAAAAAAGGGTGTTCTCGGCAGTTTCGTGGCTCTCGGCTCGAGAGCTCGGAGGGACAGATAAATCTATTGCGTGTTATTGAAGTATCCTTGAAACAATTGTCTAAGTAGGCCGGAACTTTGCTGCTATTCATATCTGCCTTGATAGGCGGACACTTGTTTCATTCACCAAGTGTGGCGCGGGCTGCGAACTGGGTCAGTAATTCGGAAAAACCTCGGGGTTGTTGTTGTCGGCGAGGGGGGGGGGAACAAAAAAAAGTTTCGACACACGTTTCACCGCGAGATTAATCGCGAGCGGCTCTAAATTTCAATCAGCTATCGACCGACAGATCTCATTTCTCCTCACCCCCCTGCACAGGCTCGTGTCATTTTCCGAGCGGCGCTCTTGTAAATCTGGTTTTACGATAGGAAAATCGGAAGGTGGGTTATCGCCGTGGATGCGGGCCGCGACGACGGAGTCACGAGCTGCTGTTGCAGGTATATAATTGCGGAACGCGGGCCGCGGAGAGTTTTATCGGCCGCGGCTCGGAGGCGGCGGCGGCAATTAATTTGCGTTAGATTTTCGAAACGACGCGATCTTTATATAATGAAGAGCCGTTTTAAAAATAGTGAAAATCCCTATACTTGTCGCCTCGATAATGAGTTTGGAGAGAAAATATATCGTTTAGGTAATTTATACAGTTCGCCGCGCGCCGGGCGGACGTAAAAATAATATCTAAAACGCACAGTTTAAAATAGAAAGAGCCGCGAATGGTTTACAGGGAAATTTATTGTCCGAGCTATCAAAACAGCATTCGAGTTGTTCTTGGCGAATAGCGCTTTTTTTCTTTTTCTTGTCAAAGTGAGAGATTTAATTTCTTCGAAACATGCAATTGGACAATCAAGCTGCTGGGTGGAAGTCAACTGTTCTTGAAAAAGATCAACGATCTTTTTCCGTAACAGAAAGCTCGAATGCACTATTTTGAAAGACTACATTTTTCTTTCTTAAAATAAACCAATGCGTGTATACACAATACTTAGTTCGGTAGAAACTTTAAAAATTACTACTTAAAATTTTTGGGTAATAAAATTTCTCGATACAAATCAAAGTAATCGAAATTTTAATTTTCGAATAAAACGCATCCACTAATAAAATGTACACGATTAGCCAGTAAGCAGATTTCCTTTACCGACCCAGCTAATCGGAAAAAAGGCGCAAGTCGGCTAACTTTACAAAACGTTCGACAGAGAGCGCCGGCGACTGGAGCTGCTTTTTCGCGGGAAAGTACGATATTTCCGAGCCGCTTCGAGAAACCAGCTGCCTCCTGCTCTTTTTCCGACGCTCGTCGAAAAATCAATACGCAAAACTATATCCCAACAAGCGATTTATCGCATACTCCATCTATTACTCTAAATTCAAGTGAAGCTTAAACGCTACTCGTACAGTATATAATACATAATGTCCTACAGAAACGCAACCCGCAGATACACATCTCGCCTACAACACAGATCTAAAAACGATAGCTCTGGAACACATATTATACATTTCCCAGCCGAAAGCTCTCGTCGAAAGTTAACTCAGTGGCTTACCTGGAACATGAGAAAAAACGGGACCCACTGATAATACTTGATCTGCCTGGTGATTGGCTCGAGATTCGGGTGCTGCGGCGCGAGCCGCTGTCGATGCTGAAAGAGAATGGTCGAGCCGACTCCTGGGAAGGCCACGTTCACCCCGGCGACGCCGAGCATCGCTCCAGTTACGAAGTACGTGCTGTGGATCCAGCAGTACGTGTTGAAAGCTTCCACGGGGATGTCCCTGAAACGTCAGTCACGCTGCACTCGAACGGGCTCTCCGATTGGGGGGGTTATATCGGGTGTAATTATTGTTTCGTGGGTGGTGCCTGGGGGGGAATTTCGGTACAAGTACGCTGAGAAAAAAAAGGTGGTTGAAACAACCGCGTTTTCTGTTGAATATAATCAGTAGAATTTTCGGTTGATTTAACAGAAAATTTGTTAATTTAACAGAAACTCTGTCAAATTAACCAAAAATGTTGTCAAATTAACCGAAAATTATGTTAAACTTAATTAACAGCAATAATGCAGTTATTTCAACAAGATTTTTTTCTCAGTGTACTATCGATTTGAATGTGCAAGAGTAGATTGCTAGGTACATATATCTGTCACAAAAAAACACAATTATGCAAACTTGTAAAGATGCACGCTGGATAAATATTTATCAATAATCTTTTACAACCCCTGGCTTTGAATAAGTAAAACTTGATCACTTTCTGATACGTGTCTGAAAGTGACCAAAAGTTTTACTTAAAAATAATTTTTATTTTGTTTTTATTGTGATGGGAAATTCAAAATTTACTTATATCAAATATATGTATTTATATCAAAACTCTCTCAAAAATCTCTGAACATTGACATACAACATGCAGGTACTCCAGAATTAAATTAACGAGAATCTTAAAAAATAACTTGCATTTTTTTAAATGAAAAGGTAATATAATTCTTGATTATTTTTACGGTGTGCTGATTCTCAAATACTTCTTGACATTCTCTTTTAATTTTGATTTTATCTAATTCGATGAGCAGAATAAAAGTTGATAATCTTTTTTTATAAATCATCACCGTTGTAGGAAAAGTCATTGCCGACCGATTTTCCTCACAAATAAAAGCCTAATAAGTAATTCGATTATAGTTGTATCATGTTAGCTCGTTTATACGACACTTATATATTAAGCCTAAAATGAAATCACTATATAGCAAAAGCATGAAATGTATGGAAATCGAAATCATTCTCGAGTTATAACGCCCAATCATGCCATACCGAAACTATTACACAACAATACACCAAATAATTGTAATCCGGGGTGAAAACCTTCTTGTCATTCGCGGCTTATTTAGGAACCACCGAGATTTCTCATAATATTATCCCTCGCATTACGAAATCGTCGAGTCACCGTCGCATTAGCATTACCTTCCCGCGAATTTCTTCGGTAAGAAAATATTTATATTACATAAAAAAAAAAAGAAAAACAACCGCGCTCCCCCTTGAAAATAAGAAGACCCCAAACTAGGCCGCGCACATAAGAATCCGAAAAACAGCGGCGGCAAAAGGATCCAGCCAGCGCCTCGATAAAATATTCACCAAAGCCATCCTTATCTCGAGCACGCAAAATAAAAACTCGCGCACGCGAAGCGGAATACAGGAAAAAGGCAAATCCAGCTCGATAAAAGCTTTATCGGGCGACGTGTATACACGTACAGTATACACAACGACTCACCTCGTGTGGACGCAGTCGATGGGATTGCCGACCGCCTGCTTCATCGAGACCATTGCGGCAAACGTCAGCAGCAGAAGCGCCGTGAGCACGTGGAGTCTCGCCACGATGCCGTCGCTTTGTACTTTGCTCACCTAAATTAAGAGCGCCGAGCGCAAGAAAGAAGAAAATCAGTCTCCGATTCCGAGGCCCCGCGGAGAGTCTGTTCTTAAATCAAATTTAGAATAAACGCGAGAGAGAGTCGGGGCGGCCGGTTATATATCTATGCCGGGTCAATTAAATGCCTTTTACGTTTCTATATTTGCCCGCGGAGATATTTATCCGAGCCAGCGGCTTTCGATTAAAAAACTCTTTTGTGCGCAATCGGTGCCTTCCTTTTTCTTATATGCAGCTGATTTTAAAAATGAAGCAGGGCAGATGCCACAAATAGCTTTTACAACTATGCCGCTATTTTAAAATCACTTCTAGGCGATATCGGGATTAATTGCTTTAATGAGAGGCCACGGAAATATCGGTCCCGCGGCGCAGGTCGAGAGTCCGCCGCGATCGCAGTAGTGAAAGACGGAGTGCGTCAGACGCGCGCATAAATCTCCATTTTCATCGTGTATTTCGGTCGGGGACCGCCGCGCTGCGCTTTCCCGCATTTTTCACGGACGGCAAAGGGTTTTTTCTTTCTCTCGGCGGGACGGGAGATTTCTCGGTTGCGCAGCCTCTATTTTCGGGTCGGAAGTCACCTACTTGCGGACGAGTGCATCCCCCGAGAGTGTCGGAGTATTTAGTCCCCGAAACTTTCTTTAACACTTGTCTGCGTCTTTGCGCGGCTGTCGATACTTCGAAGAGGTCCGTTGACGTTTTTTCTTTTCCTTTTTTTTTTTGGTTTTTTTTTCGGATGTTTTTTCGTAGAATTTGAAAGTGTCTGGCTATTTTTCAAATTCAAGAGTTGTTTGGGATTCGATTAAGAAACACACCAATTCGTTAGCCGCAGAAAAAAAAATTATAATACAGTTTATAAATAAAATTAAAATTCAATATTATTTTTTAATAAAAATTTAGTTTTTTTATTGCGATTTTATTTTAAATGTTTATTTTTAATTTTTGCATAATCTATATGTTTTTTCTAAAAATGTATAAGGATGAAGTATTTTTGTAGCACTTGAATAGTAATGCGTCACAAAATAAAAATGATCAAAGAGAATTCCATTCTAAAATGAAAATCCAAAAAATGTCAAATAATATTAAAAATAAAAAATAATAAAAATTGCTAAATCAATAAAAATAAAAAATTCTTTACAATTGAATTTAAAAATTTAAAAATTAATAAATTCCTCCGCAGTCTGAATCATAAAAAGTCTGGCATCACGTGACGAGGCTACCGCGATAATTCAGTGCCAAAAACTTAATTGATTATTCGCGCGAAACATTATTTATAGAAAAATTTATCGCCTGTTTATTTATTTAACGTTTCGCTCTCACTTAAACCAAAACACGATCCCGAAAATCGAGCCGAAAAACTGAAATCTCCCGACGACTCTCCGCCAAAAAGACACCTACATCTCGCGACGACTCGGTGCCGCATAAAAAGGCGTGAAACTCACGGTAAACAGGCAGTAAAGTCCCCTGATTGCATCCATGATCCAGGGGTCGTGTCGGCCCTTCCTCTGGATCCTGGCGATCCTGAGCCACGTGCTCCTCGCGCGCGACCTGCAGTTCCTCCTGCTCTGCTGCTTGGAGCCGGGGGGCCTTGGGCCCCTTGGGCTTCTCGGCCTGGGCCCGAGGACGCTGGCTAGAGAGGGCGACGGCGACAGGATATCGGAGGCGGCGGCGGCGGCTGCAGCTGCGGTGCTGCTGCTCGCGGCCCGGGCGCTCCTCATAATATGTGCGGTGCGGTGCGGCGGCGGTCGCGGCGGCGCTCGTCTTGTTATCGCGCTGCCGCGCGCGATTCTTCCCGCTGCTGCTGCTGTCGGCGACTTGGAGCGGGCGAGCGAGGCGGCGCGCCGGCGGCGGCGGCGGCAACGGCGGCCAGCATCAGCAGCGGCGGCGGCGGCGGGCTGTCTTCCAAGCCGCCGGCGCTTATCTTGACCCCGAGCCGCGGAGGATTAGCTGCCGAGCCTAAACGCCCGGATCTCATTGTTCGCGAGTGGCCGGATCTCGCGCGCGTCGTTGCACACTGCCACCCTCTCTCTCTCTCTCTCTCTCCTCTCCTCACTGCGTCAGTGCGGCGGCTGCGGCGGCCTTGTTTTTCCCCTTCATTACCTTTGTATATCGTCGCTGCCGCTGGTTGCGCTTTGCTCTCTGGCGCAGAGAGCGGCCGGAATCAAAGATTCAGCAGAGAGGCGGGCTCTTTACGACGGGCGGCCAAAGATGCGACCACGTGTCCGGAAAGCAGGAACGCCGCCAAGGTATTATCCCCCGCGAACGCGTCACGATCGAGTGTAGAAAAAAAGGCCTCTCTCCGCCTCCTCCTCCTCCTTATTACCGATCTCTCCCCCGCGACACTTGGCGAAGAAAAGAAACGAGGGATCGATCGGCGCGGGCCGCACGGAAAAGCCGACGGCGACGAACTGATGAAGGAACGGCGATGGGGCCGCCGACGGCCTGACCTATACTCACTCTCTCTCCGTCTCTCCTTCTAAGCCCCCGCGGCTAAGAAGAAAGGCAGAAAGAGAGCGAGCGAGCCGATATAGCTGCCAAAACACGACCGGAGCAAAGGCGCGCGCGCGCGCGTTCGCCCGCGCGTCTCTCCTCGATCTAAGCGGCATCGGCGAGCTTTATTTTTATAATTGCTGCGCGCGCCCTTGCCTTGCGCAAGCTCTCCGAGCCGTGGAGCGGAGAAAGAGAGAGAGAGAGGGAAAGAGGAAAGTTTGCGTGTCGCCAAGGTCCGAGCGGCACTGATTTATGCCCCGAAATTGATGGAGAGAGCGAGATAGCGTGCCGTGCAGCCGTACCCGCCGAGAGCCTAAATTTAAGCGAACGCGAGGACGAGTGAGATCTCGAGCCCGATCTGATATCTACTCGAGATTTCCGAGTTATTGCGCCCACGGATTTTTAGGGGGGGATATTGTTAAGGACGAGTGTAGCGCCTCCCCGGACATGTAAAGTAGGGCTTTTGCACTCTCTCTGCGGATGGGTACTTTCAAGGCCGAGTATTTTTGGATGCACTTTTTCGCTCGGGAAATTAGCGAAGGTCGCAGTCGACGAGTCTATTAGACATGTTTATTTTGACAGGTCATTCGAGCTTACAAACGGAGTCGCTCTGAAAGTTTTCGATTTACTAATGCTTGATGTATTAAAAAAAAGGAGTGATTGTTGTGTGATTGATTTGCTATACTCCTCGGCTTTGATTGGTCAAACTGTTCAAACGGTTTTACATTTAGAGACGCGTCGATATTTTGGAAGAAATTTTCATAATATATTAATTAACGAATAATTACCGAAAAATAAATGCCAAGTCGCTTTGCCGCAGTGACCTTTAAACTGATTGAACACCTCTTCATTTAAACGGGTGTTACCAGTGCAGTCATGACCCTGAGTAAACTTCTAACATAGTTGCATAATCAAGTGCCCGCAAGCTTCAAAAGAACTAAAATGGAGCAGAGAAACAATCCGATAAAAACAATTGGTTGCTCGTTGACATGAAAGGAATTTAAGTGGAGGTCTTCATAAAGTAGATCCTGCGGAACTTGGCGCAAGAGACTGAAACGCCTACATAGACATTTCTTTTTAAAAATTTTTTTTACGCTGCAAAAAATAATCTTTTTTTTTCGGAAAATGTACTGAAAATCAACAACAATAATAAGCATAAATAAATTAAACTTAAACATAAAAAATAAAACATTTAAATTAGATCACAACTTGTTCACTAAAATAAATAAACTGCTTGATTCTTATTAGGAACTAAAGGAAAGGCTTTTGTACTTAAAGAAATACTTGTGACACATCCAGTTTTTAATTTGAATCCAACTTTAATCTCCATACTAATAAATCAATACAGTAGAGCTTAATTAAAAGCTAAGTGAGATTCCTCATGATATTAGATATAAAACACAGGAATGTCACCTTCCACGCTAATGTTGAGCATCGATTTTACATTTTAATGATCAAACAAATCATTTATACAACCCACTGCCTTACATGTTTCTAAAAAAGTATACCAAATTGCCTCTCTTTATTATTTTTTTGTATATTTGTTATACACTTGTCGTATAGAACACATATTAGGTAGGCGAAACAATGTATAGGCTTACAAGTATAAACGGAATTCAAATCTGTGGGTTGAAAGTATGAAACGCAATTGTTCTATTTTGAATTGATATGATTAATGAAAAAATTAGTTTTTGTCGGTAACGGTAACAAAAGCAATTGCAAAATGAAATTATGAACTTGTTTTATATAAATTGTGCGTTCAGATAATTGTAATTTTTTGAACTTTTGAAACGAAAAAATTTTAATGAATACAATGAATAAATGCAGTGTTATAAACAATCTTGTCTAAGTAAATAACTTTACAGTAACGTTGCTCAGACTTCCTGCCTTAGCGTCGCTACTCTACGCACCTGTACGTGCACTTGGAGCAATAAATCATCTTATGTCGTACATATAGCATTGAAACCGAATGTCGCGCAATTGAGGCGTCATTTATCACATTATCGTCGACATTCAATTAGATAGCTCTTAATCACGCAAGTAACAGTATGCAGTAGTAATAATAATACATATAATACGCTTATGATTGTCTCACTTCGCATTTCCGTCAAAGATTGTTCCTTATAACAACTAGAATTGCGCTTCTTACAACTTATTATTTTCGTAATAGTTATTAAAATTTTTAAAGTCAATATTATTGATCAATTAAACATCAGTGCCAAACTTTTATAATTTATTTTTTAACACGAGAAAACTAAATAATATTTAAATTTTTTAATGAGTACATGAATGATAATACATTTTTTTATGATTCTAAAGTTAATCGATTTCGAATTCGAAAACCAAATTACAAAAATTTTTTTGCTTGGTATTTGCTTATCGTTTAATCTCAACAGCAACAATAATTACGCCACGATCACCTTTCGTGAGTCGCTCCCGAGTCAGTCTTCGCGACGAGCTGCTGTTTTTCTCCGAATCAACGAATTCGAAACACGAACTAAGATCACAAAGGAGCAGCAGTCGTAGAGTTTAATAGAGTAATATAATAATATTGTACAAAAATCTACGAAAAAATGGAGTCGCTTAAAACAGCAATGGAAATACCACCAGTGGTATATAAAAGTGTATATATATATAATATAATATTTATATATATGTATTTCGACGCATCTCCAAATTCTAGGAAAATTCGTCAATCCTTAGTACTCGCATTTACGAAGGTCGTACAATTGTCTCGCGCGCTTCATTTGCTAACTTCGAAAAATATATATATTTGTATATATTATATAAAAAATACATGTCGCCTCTGCTCGCTCTACAAAAAGGACGGTAGAGAAGGCATGCGCTGCCTCACAATATTAGTTTTTTTATTTAAAACATCTAGAATTCAGCAAAACATTTGCTCTTTCCATGTTAATAGTCTAGTGAAATGAATTTGTATAGTTATAAAAATTTCTCTCAAAAATCGTCAAAACATTTAAGCTTATAAATTTTTAAAAAACTTTTATATAAAATTTTTACAATTTTAGTTTTGAGAAATTCCATTTTAATAACGTCATCGAAATCACGAGACATCTTTTTTGCCATGTTACCTTGAGACGTTTATAAAATCATTTATTTGTAAAGAAAGCTTTGCAAAATGAAAATTCTTTAAAAAAAATGTATGCGATCTGTTCCAACGTAATGCTGAGGCATATATTAATTCACATTGCTTAACTAAGCTTAAATTCGTAACGTACATTAAATCTACTTTGTAATACAAATTAAAAAATTCTAAACTTAAAATTAAAAAAAGCGTTACGCACGAACAAATAATCTTTTTTTTTTAAAGAATTGCTGAAAAATCGACTATTTAAATTAGATATTTTTTACTGAAAGATACTCGATTCAAACGTACTTAAACGTACATCGGGTAACACAGCTTTTAAAATAACGCTCTCTTCGTGATCTACTTAATTTTCACCTATAATTATATATTTTGTCTGGAATATAACAGTGTCGACGGTACAACGCTGCATAATCGCCGCTAAAGATCAACGCTCTTGCCGTTAAATCTTCCATCCTTTAGCCCGACAGCGGCTGTGAGCCATCCCTATGAGCTCATTGGTGACATGTGTTCGCTCATTCTCTTCGTAAGCTCTTGCAGTAGCTCTCTGTATATCAAAGAGTCCATGTTCGAGGATAGCACGTAGAGAACCCACCAATCTCCTGTTAAAGATAAAAAAATTATTTTTCAGTAACTACTTTTCATAAATCTGTGTTCATCAGAAGTAATTTGCTTACCCAATTCAATTTTCTTGGTGATACTCTGGCACGTTTCTAATTCCAGTAATCTCGAAGACAGCTGCAGGATCTTCGGTCTTACAGCTGGAGCAAAGATAATGGCAGCTCTGTACACCAAGAGTCCAAGGAGAAGTACCGTCAGAATGAGATACCAGAACCAGATGAAAATGTAAGTCTTCTCGTTAACGATATTCAGTGGCAGTATACAAAGCGAGTCGTGAGTCTGTATAGTTCCGGAGGCACCATATTTATGGAAGATGCACTTTGTGACGCGCGGGAAGATGTAAACCATGGGATCCACTCGTTCCTCCTGTGGCGTTTCCGAAAAGTTGAGTACTCGTAGACCGTAGGTGAAAAACTCGCCATCGAAGAAGCGATTCATCAGATACATCTGTACCAGAATGTTGACAAGGCAGAGAGCCTCACAGGCAAAGTACCGGTACGCGAACATGTTGTGAGTCTGCGGAGAGAGAAAGAGTCTGCTTATTACTGGAGATTGAATTCAATGAGCTCGAATTGGCTCATATTGCGTCGGACAACGACTTTTGCTTGCTCTCGTGTCATATGCAAGTATTTACTTGGCGGATGAAGCAAATTCTTTGTCTATTTAAAGAAAAATTCTTGCAGTATTATCGAACATGAATTTTAATTTTCAATTTGTAAAACTCTTCATTGTAACTCGTAGATAAATTATCGTTTCACTAAATCATTCTTCACCGCTATAATAATGTTTTTCAAAATATTCTTAGATACTAATCTCTTAGATTTATTAGACGTTACATCTACATTTCTCAGCAAGAAACGCCATGCTCCATTAATAGTTTCTTCTTCCTATCCGTGTAAAATTGGCTCCGAAGGAAAATCAATCATTTATCAAAATGCTAAATCATTCCCATTCCCATAATTCACTTCGAATTCTGAAAATGAAAATACTGGACAAAAATTTAAAAAGTGTAAAGTGTCAATTACGCAAATATGGGTAATATCGGGCGTTAAGCTCTCCAAGAGTCGCGAGAACTATGCATCACCGCGTGCGAAATTTACGCGAATTCTTCTCTTCCTATTGTTTGTCTTCCGATGAGCTGCCTCCGAGCTTCCTCTCGTCGTGGCGTGTGTTTCGTAACGGTATAAATTTATTCCCTTGTCGTCGTTATGGAGTTGTCGTTTTTTTCACGCGACCGGCTCTTCCTTTTCTCATTTCGAGTCGTTAATTAGCCAATTTTCCGAGAGAAAACGTTGTAAAATTGCAATCTTCATGAAAATTTTTTTAAAATCAAGGTTGCTGGTTAAATCTAAATTTAGATCGTAAATTTAGGAAGTGAAACTAATTAGTTCCTTTTAAGAATACAGGTAGAAATACTTTATAAAACAAATGTTTTCTGTAGAATGTTGACGGTATGCGTTAGGATGCATTAGACACGAGAAAACCATTTTCGGGTGAGTCACGCCTAGAAAACCTCAAGTTTTACGAACGTGCAGCGGATGAAATAATCAATACTTGGCTTACAGTCAAACTCATTAGTTCTCCCTTGGTGCATCAAAGATATATATATACAAAAAACGTATTATAAAATGTGTTATTATTAAAGTGTACAACAATAATAGTAATGAATATTTCAATTAATCAATGTTATTAATATTTTAAGTATTAATACGTTTTTTAATTATAATAATGAATTTATTCTCTTAATGCACATTTAAAACCCCGATATAGAAATATTTCCTGAATACTGATTTATGCGGCTGTATAAAAAATTATCAGAAGGCGATTTCCTCTCGATTTTATAACTGTGATTACAAATTAATTTTTTACGGCAACATGCCATTTCATGCTATCAAAATTGATGATCTTGTTTTTACGACTTAATGTGTAAAAGAGATTTTAAAAACACCATACGTTCACCCGTAAATGGATGTTCGTTAATATTTGCATCTCCGCTTTTTTCACAATAACATAGGGCTACTGCAGTTATAATTAAAGTTAAAAAAAAACTTAATTAATAATGAAATATTATTAAAAATAAATGTTTAGTATGGTAATTTGTCTAAAAGACGACTTTAAGTAGCTAATGCAAAATACCGTAATGAAAAGCCGAGCGAATAATTATGAATTGAAACAACGGTGGATTAACATGCAAATGTTTGCTGAGCAGAAAATCGGGTCAAACACTATCAAATGCGTAACGATGCGATAAAATGAACGGAAGCCGTCGCAGTGCACGAGCATAAAGGAGCAATTTCGATTTTTGTCCAGCTTATAATTTTGCAATATCTCGATATCAGGTTTACGTCAAACCACATCCTAAATCGGAATTTCGATACTTATTCAAACATCCCCAGGACCTTGCCCTCAAATTAAATTTGCTTCATTCGTTCCAAGAAACGACCACTTAACTCCTGAAAAAAAACCATACCCTGATATGCGACATCAGATAATCCATGATAATGTTCTTCTTCTTGGTGACAGACTCCTCGGCCTCGAGCGAGTGGTTCATGCCCATGACGAGAGTCTTTATCAGTCCGCCCTCCCAGATGCTCCAGAGCCAGTGGGGGAGGTAGCAGGCCATCGCCTGAAATTTCAGAAGTGCATACATGCGGTTAATACAATACACCGGCAAAATATACGCGCACACGCGCGAGACGATAATTCGAATACTCGATATCGGCGCGCAGATTGTAATGGGGGCTGGTGAAATTGAAGCACAGCGATAACGGCGGGACTGTCAGATACGCCGAGCTATTTTTAAGCGTAAGCCGAGGACCGTCGATTCGATTTAGCGGAATCGTGTTTCTATTAGGCGGCTATTGTTCTGATTTGACGATTTGATCCAGGATTAGAGTTACCGGCATTCGCTTTGCTTTACGTACGCGATTTTGAAACTTTGCTTGGGCATTGTTTTTCTCTATAGAAGGCATATTAGCTGAAGGCAACTCTGATAATTTGCAGCTCTGCTGCTTCTACGGACGGTTAATGATCGAGAAATTCTCATGCACTCACAGTTTTCGCACGGATTTTTTGTAGTTTCAAACAAGCGATTCATCAATGGGAATTACAAAATAGGCAAGATATAATGGGATATATCGTTAAGGCTGGAGAAGATTATCGTTTTTTCAGAATTTTTAAAATACTTTGACAAGCAAAAAGTTCAGTATAAAAAAAATTTCATCTTTCTTCTTCCTCATACGTATATATGCCTCCACACAAAATGCAGAATCATGATGAACCGAGTATACGTAAACGGATATCAAGAAAAAGTAACGGAGTGAGAAATCATCAAACGGTTGCTGTTTCAGCCTCTCTAGACATAACATCTTAATTAACATCTTTTTTTTATAAAAATAAAATGTGCCTCGTAACATTATTTTCTTTTCGCCGAAGCGAACGAAACGAGAGACGAGATCACGCGGGTCAGGAACAACTCTCGAACACTTACCTGGAAAAAGAGGACGAAGCAGACCCACTGGTAGTAGGTGTAATATTTCCTCGCCTCGACATCTCCGAAGTCGTTTGTAATACCGGGGTGAGCGACTTCCAGGCCGACCTGCAACAGGACGCAGACGCCGGGATTAAAGCCTGACCAGTCAGCGAAAGTGACCGGAGAGCCTATTTTCTTTCGAGCTCTTTTTTCTCCCTTTCCCCCCCGCCGCCGACAGACAGATATCGCCTCTGGCTTTTCTTTCGGAATCGTACCGGGAATCGACGGCGCGTTCCGAGCGTCACGCTCCGGCGCTCTCTCGCGATCGCGAAGCCGAACATTCTATATCCAACGTGTCGAAACTGCCTTTTCAGAGAGCGCTCTTTCGAACGCTGCCGCCGATTTTTTTTAATTGCCGAGCGTTTTCCGTCAATTTTTTCGACCAACTTAACCGGTGCTGGAATGCAAGTCGATTTTCATTCGATTTTATTATTTCAATGCTCTTGACGCTGAGAGGTTTCGTGCCGTTCGTTTAAGTCAGTAAAGAAGTATTGTATTTGAAATTAAAATGAATTGGTCTATATAAGTCCTCTTCGTCAGATCGTATTGTGCAAAGTCAAAGAAAGTAAATCAGCTTCCTGGAAGAAAAACGCCAAGTGCTCATCTCCGTCAAAGTAAAAGTGATAAAAAAAAGAGCTTAATCTCCCCGTAACGAGCCGTAATTGCGCGCATGAAACGGGCTTATTGTGCAGAAAATTACTCGCTCTCTCACAAAGGTCCCATTGCGGCATATAATGCATACTTTGATAATCGCGCACGCGAGCTGCGCGCTCTGCATCCCCGAGTCTATACCGAACCTCTCGATGAGCGATAACGAGATCGATTAGAGGCTCGTATATTAGCGCTCGGTTGCTCCGAAAAAGAAAAATAGGCGCACGCATATATATATACAGACGAGAAACAGGAACGAAAGCAAAAACTCGGGCCGCTTCCTGTCCCGTTATGGGTCTTTGCTCGATCCGCGCGTCACGTGTGGCATATCTTCGCGCGCGCGCGCAAAAAAAAATGAAAAAACAATTGGATTCCTTTCCTTTTGTTTTTTTAGGCGAGGATAAAAACACGCCGGAATTTACGAGGGAGCGCGGGCGTGTTTAGGTAGTAGAAACCTCAGTTTTTGCCGAGTGGGTGGAAAGGATGAAAGTGATATTTTTCGCAGATGAATTTATAAGATGATGCATTCGTTCGCAGAATTAATGTATCCCTTTTTTTTTGCTAATTTTTTTTTAGGTTTTGTGTAAAATTATTGTTTGCATTAAATCATTAACATTTGTGTTAATATTCAATAGCTTCAATGTTAAATTTGCAATTAAACTAGGAATAATTTTGTACGTTAAGAAAGTTTTTCTTTTTCTGCATTATGTATGGCAATTAAAATAAGTTTAAAGCAAATCATTATTTATGAGACATAAGAAAGATACATGCATATTGCAACATTGTCACATCAAGGTGACCTTGTCTTCATAAGCCTCCTACTATCTTGAAACATGGAATGTAAAAATTTAATTTTACTTTTAAAATGAAAAAGAATGATGTAATTATAATATGATGTTAATAAATGTTTTCTAAAAATAAAAGCCTTAAGGAAAAACGCTCAGACAGATTAAAATGATATTGAAGGCATTTGAATTTTATTCGTTCAAGCTTATTAAATATAAAAACAGGGAAAATCGTTTAAAATTACCCACCAAAGCTAACATGTAAAATAATCAGTATAAAATCACATAAAACCAAATGCATTACTTAATAATTAGTTCTGTCTAATTTGCCTAGAAAAAATAAAATTAGTTATGCATACCTGACGGTTAAAAGCATCTGGCATAGTGAAAGTTGAAGTAATCCAGCAATACGTATTGACGGGCTGTGTTGGTAGTGCTGAAGGGACTATGCAGGAAATTGGATTACCCACAAACTGTGTCGCCGTGATAATCATGGAAAAGGACAGCAACAACACAGCAGTGAGCTTGTTGTGCAGGCGGAAGACCATACTGTCCGTGACGATGTCTTGCCATTTTAAATAGCCTTTCAAATCTCCCAGTAGCTTCAACATCTTGGCTTATCTCCTGTTGTCTTCTACTGCGTAATTTTCAGCTCAAAAAAGCATGGAAAATCGAGAAAGTTCGAGTCCGCGGGCGACTCCGAATTCTCTCCCTCTCGCTGCCACTGGCGTCGTTCGTTTCTCTAAGGAGAAAGAGAGGTTGTCGGCCTTATTCCCGAGGAGTCAGCCTCATCTGTCAGGCAGACGGCAGGAAAACGAAGGGACCGGAATAACGAATGCGCCGTGCTGGATCGTTTCTTTCTCTTTCCTTCTCTCTGTAGACGATTCTTAAGCGGCTACACAGCTGTCCGCGCTCTCCTTCTTTTTGTCCTTCCCTTTCTTCTTATCCGGTCTCTCTCGGCGTTTTAATCTTTCTCGTACTTAATTATTCCAGAGATGCTGTACCTGAAAAATAAATCGTTTGAAGTTTGTGCTTTAAAACCACTTAGGACTATGTTGCTTCACTTTCTCTGCTTTTGTTGTGAAACTTTAGCGCCCCAAAAAAGTCGATAATCAACGTTCGAACTACTTAAAAACAAAAGCCGACGTTTCGACCGAATTTCGCGGAATTCCGCGTAAACTCGCGTCTTCCCGCGCATTTCGGTTTACCCGTATCCGCATCGTCATACAAACGTCACGCGTCGGCCGGTTTTTCCAAATTATTATCCTTCGAACAGTTCTCTAATCTGATCCTTTAGCAATTGTATTCACGCAAACTTGGACAAGAAATATCCGCGAGTTTACCGTACTACTTAGCGATCGCGTAACGTGTACGTAGGAACGCATTAGCTGGCCATTACCTCATTCTTCTTATCGAACATAAATGAGTTTTCACTACGAATCAGACCAGTCACAAAGCAAGAATGCGGCTATTACTCGAAAAAATCTCGGCGACTCATTCGAGGCACCAAAATCAAAGGCGAAGCGCGATCCGACAGCCTTCGCGAAAGGACTCTTCAAGCACGAAGCTAAAGGTAAGCGACACTCACTGTACCCGCAGGATAATCTAACCTCAACGTCCTGTTCTTACTCGGGAGCGTTTTCCAGCGTACAACGGGCAGCCCTTCTCTGCGTGCGCGCGTGCAACTATCAACAACACAGAGAAGACGGCGAGCCGGTCTTTCTCTCTCTCTCTCTCTCTCTCTCCCTCGCGCGCGAGTCCTTTCCACCTCCCCGGTCGAGTTCACCCCCACCCCCGCACAGTAACCTCAAAAAAAAGCGTAGTCCCTCCACGTGGAAAAAGCTCGGGCAAAAAAAGGCAAAGACGCTCTCCGGTCCGGGTGAAGATAGCAAAAAAAGAGGAGCAACAGCAGCAGCGCAGCAGCGGCAACAGCAGCTCGGCAGCGGCGGCGGTACACACCGACTGTATATTCTCTCTCCGAGTTTATTCGTGCGCGCGCGCGCGCCTCTCTCTCTCTCCCTCCTTCGTCGGGCAGGCGGGGGCACAGGCTGGGGGCCCGTGGCGAGCGAAGCGGGCCCTGGGTATATAGCTAGGCACTGCTCTCTGGCAAGAGCGCCGACTGACGAGGCCTGAGTACGTGCGCGAGCGGCTGTGCGGCTCCTCGGCGAGCCTGGCCTCTCTCTGTGTGTTGTTGTGGGGGACTGGGGGGTCGCTGCCGCCGTGCACACAGCACACCGAGCGAGAGAGCGAGAGAGACGGCGGGAGAGAGAGGGGGGGGGGG